>CM062615.1:52100123-52202405 GCA_025617555.3 Puccinia polysora
GACCGCAAGTGTTGCTTGTGGTCATTGGAGACCCCATGACCAG
The DNA here is from genome assembly GCA_025617555.3 of Puccinia polysora. NCBI lineage: Eukaryota > Fungi > Basidiomycota > Pucciniomycetes > Pucciniales > Pucciniaceae > Puccinia > Puccinia polysora. The sequence continues at coordinate 52,100,167 of CM062615.1, forward strand.
CCCCCATCACCCATCTGATCTCCATATGAGATTGGTCATGGGGACAATCCTCAATTGATCACTCCCATGACCAATCTCATCCCCATCCTTGCCTTTGATAACCTTGCACCTACCTACTGTTGAGGTCAACACCAACAACGCCACTGCTTCTTGCAATGGCCATCATCACCTTTCTCTACCTCAGCTCCACCTGATTCATCTCCAATGCCCACAAACCAACAATTGTTGTTTGCGGCCATTGCAATCTTTGCACTGCCACCAACCAATGGCCACAAGCGTTTTCTTGCAGCCGTTGGTGAATTTTCACCACCTTCAACAATCCCCCCGGCCAACCGCAGTTGCGGCCGGTCAAATCCGTTATCCACCTCTTCCCACCATCCAATTTTTCTTGATTGGTTGGTTGGTGCTCTCTCCGCTCCTCATCCAATCCACCACCTCAATCCAGGCCCTCAGTGAGCACTCATCCAATCCACCTCCTAGCTCACCGGTCTCCCGCGCGGCTTGTCTGTTGCCCTGCGGGTCTAAGACATTGCTTGGGCCCATCAGCATGTCCGCGGGCCTCTCACTTGCTACTCTCCTGCCTGCGCCCATCATTGGCATGGGCCGGGGTCTTCCCATTCCTGTCATTCAATTCAATTATTCTTTTTTTTTCTGAGTTGTTTGTTTGTTTGCTTGTTTGTTTTTTTTTCTCCTTTGTTTTCTCATGACCATCCCTTGAAAAAAAAAAGAAAAAAAAATTCCGCTTCCATTTGTAAACATCTCTTGTAAATAGCCTACAGGCCTCTGGTCTATAAAAGGAGGAGCTCTCCCCTGCTTTTTCTGAATCATCAAATCATCCATGGGAGTGTGTGTGTATGTTCCCCCCCGTTATCATAGTAATTTGACCCTAATCCTCATCCTGGGTATATCTATGATTTCCCCTTGATCCTTTGAGCCTCCATACTCAAATCTTTGATCCGTCCGTCTGTGACCCTGTTCCTTATCACCAACCATAGCCTTGGTGGTTGAAGAGAATTCTGTCTGCTGGAATTCTTGAGTGTGTTATACCACTCCTTGATCCCTTTTTCCAACCATACTGGTCTTGATCCTTCATGATCATCTTTCTGGAGCCAATCACAATTTATTGAAGAGGTCTTATTAAGCTTAAAACCTGGAGTGTTATACCTCCCTTTATTCTTTAAAGGTGAATTCCGCCATTCTACTCTTGAGTCCCTTGAGAAGTTTTGGTTTATTATTGTTTGAATCTGTTATTTCTTTGCTTCTAGAGCTTCAAAAAAATTGCTTTTGTTTTGTACAGCCACCAAGAGTTATCTGGTACCATTGAAGCACTTGATTGCGGAGAGTAGGGCAGGTTCATTGGGAACCTGGAGGTTGGTTTGGATTGAGTTCATCTTTCCTAATCTTCTGCTGACAACCAGAGCTATTAGCTTGTGGGTGTTTTTACTTGAAACTGCCTTGTTCCATGGAACTCTGAACAGAACTTTGACTTATTTTGTTCAAGTCTTTCCCTCCACCATCTTGTTTCAGATAGTGTTGATTGCATTGCTGCTGACTATTCCCAAACTCATCCTTTACATTGATTCCTTATTTACAAGTTCCTGGACCTTGATTATGGTTACATTTAAATATTATTGTAACTCTTAGGAGGGAAGCCTAAAAAGCACCTCTCCCCTGCACAGAACTGCCTGTGGCTTAGAACCTTTTGGAGTCTTACATTTGGTCCCCCGGGCCGGGATTGAACCAGCAACCTTGGTATTTACAGTCCCAACATCATCAAAGTGTGGAATCAAACTTTGAAATCCAATCTTTTCCTTTTCTTCTCTGTTTCTCTCTCTCTTCTCAGATCTGATCCATGGAGGCAACTCATCCTAGAAGTAAGTCCTCCCAATTTGTGCACCATCTGGGAAAGGTACTTGTTTTTTTTTGTGAAAACGTACTCTTTCCACACTTGTGAGCCACTTTGGAAATATGCCCTTTGGATATCTTAGAAACCCTGCTCTTCAAAATGGAATCTGATGGTACCTCCTCCTCCTCTGTTTGAGTCAAGATGGTCAAGATCAAACCTCAAAGCAAGAACTTAGGCTTCAATGGAACAAAAGTGGAAAAATTCTTGGACTCCTATGAGATTGCTGCTGAAGTGGGTGGTGCAAGTGAACATGATATGGCTTATCAGCTACAATTTTTTATCTCCTCTGATGAAGTTATGGAAGTAATTGAATTGTTTGATGGATTCAAAACTCATGACTGGAGGCTCTTGAAAGAGGCTATGTTGGCTTATTGGGGAAAAGTAGATGTGGCTAGGTTTACTTGACAGGACTTGGATGCTCTGGTTTCTCAATGGATCTCCAATGGTGGTGTCTCTTCAGCCTCTGATTATCAGTCTTTTCAAAAATCTTGGGATCCTATTCAGTCTTACCTCATCAGAAATGATCACATTGAAACGGTGGACAAAATTTGAGTTTGATTTTTCCAGCATTTTTCTCCAGGGGTGCAGGAAAGGATTATAGATGAATTAGTTCAATCTGGATCCATGATTACTACTAGAGACAATTGGTTCAAGCTCCCTTTTTTTCTGGTCCTAAGGAGTGTAGTGGATAAAGTCATGAAAGATTAAACAGCTCTCACTTTTGAAAAAACAAGAGTTTCTGAACCAGTACATGCTCCTTCCTTTAATGCTTCCAATGAAATAATGAAAAAGATGGAAGCAAATCGTAGACCTAAATCAAATCCCCAGGCTAATAAGGAAACTGCTACCATAGATGAGATCACCAAATTACTTCAGGCCTTTGAAAACAAGATGGATCAGAAAATTTCTTCTTTAGTTACTCCTAAAACTTCTAACTTTGTTCCTAAATCTACTCTAGTCTGCTATTACTGTCATAGGGAAGGCCATGGTACTGGGAGATGTCCTGAACTCCAGAAGGACAAGGAGGAAAACTTGGTGGAGCAGAAGGGAAACAATTTCTTTCTTCCTAATGGTGCTTTAATCCCTTTTGATTCATCTCAACCTATTGGTCATGTGGTGGCCTCTTATCAACCACAAACTACCAAGAAGGCATCACTGGTCTCCTTGGATTTCCAATCATCCTGTGGTAATCTTCAACCCTGGTACCCTCCAGCTATCTCTTCTTCCAGTCTTTCTGGGATTAATTATCAATCTGATCCAGCCAGGAAGAAAAATGAGGCACCTAAACCTCACAAAGCCCCTTCCTTACCATCTTCAATTCTTCAAAAACCTGTGAAACATCAATCCTCACCTGAACCTCCTTCCTCTGATGTAGAAGACATGGAGGTGGAAAAGGAGCCACTCATCAAAATTTTTCCAGATCACCCATATCCTTCTCTTTCATCCAAGTCACCTGAGCCTTCTGATCCCATTTTAGTTCCTGCTTCACCTGAACTTCCTCCCTCCACCCAGCCCAAAGTTTGATTTGAAAGGGGCATCTCCAAAGAGTACCCCAATGCTGTGGAAGGAGTATAAAATAAAATTTCTGATCTCAAAATCCCTGATCTATCTGTGGCTGAAATGCTGTCAATCTCTCCATCTGTTGTTGAAGGAATGAAGAAATTGGTCTCTTGTTGACATGTGGAGATTGGTCCTGAAAAATTAAAGGTCTCCTCTGGCACTTTGATGGATGAATCTGGTGGAACTATTCCTTCTTCAGATTCCAATCTTGACTCCTTTCCTCTTGGTTTCCTCCCCTGTTATCTTGGTGACTCAGCTAAAACTGTTTCTCCTCTTGTGGACTCTGGATCTCAGCTCAACTTAATTTTGGATGCTATTGCCTGTAAACTCAAACTCAGTCCTAGTTTTAGCTTCAATTCTTCAGTCTATGGGATAGGTAATCAATCTTGTGCATTGGTTGGTATTGCTGAAGATGTCCCAGTCAAGATTGGTTGAAATATTTGTGGAGCCTGTCATTTTTGGATCACTCGTTTGGAAGGGACTATGATTTTGGGACAACCTTTCTTGATGGATTTTGGTGCAACTCTGATTTTTTCTGACAAAGTTGGGGAGAAAATCCTTCTCCCTGATGCTGATGGATGAAATATTGAACTACCTCTCTGTTCTTTGGATTCTGGTTGTTGGGAAAGAGATTTTCCTGGTTGTTCTTCTAAATCATCTTTAAAGGGGAAGCAGAAAGACAATTGTAATTCCTCTCATTTTGTATGGGAATAGTTGATCCTTCTAATAGTTTTAGTTCTTTTCAGCCCCAGAATTCAACTCAAGGATCAACTCTCATCCCCCAGGCTTATTTCTCATTATTTTCATCTTTTTCATCTTCACTAGAAAATATCAAAAATAAACAACATGTCAAAATAGAAAAATCCAAAAATATTTCTTTTCCTTCTTTCTCTGGATCTGTTGCGTCTTCTTTTCCTTGTACTCTAAGGCCTGATCAATCTTCTCTCAGTTCCAGTTTGCATCTCTGTAATGAGTCTAAATTAGATCCTGATCTCAATTCTATTATTGGTGGTTTTGGTATGGAGGCATATGGGCTTCAGTGGAGGCAATTTGGGGTACAAGTAAGTCCTCCCAATTGTGCACTGCCAGGGCAAACTTCTACCATCGTTTTGGAAACCCTACCTTGTCCCACACATGTGAGAAACTAATTATCTAATGGTTCTCCTTTTATGGAAAAGGCACCCTTTGAGGATATTGCAGAACATCAGATGTGGAAAATGTTGGAACTTGGACTCATTTTTTGTAATCAAGTCTCACTGGTCAACTCTTGGAGGAAACAAGAACTTCTCTTGTTTGCCACCAAGCACAAGCCAGTTGCCAAGAAGGTCCAACCCGTCAACCTGACCATGCCTCTCAACCTCAATCCTCCTCTTATACGTCCTTCCGTATCTTGTGATCCTTACTGTGGTCTTCCTTAATCTCTTACTTGTCCCTTTGTGCCCAATGGTCAAGTCACTGAAGAACTTCTGAAGGTGGTAAACTTTGGTCCAGATGGATGGCTTCTTCCTGATGAGTTAAATTTAATAAAAAATTTCTTATCTCTAAGGGAAAAATCTAGTGCTTTCTGTGAAGAAGAGAGAGGTCTCTTGAAAGAATCCTATGGCATACCTTATATCATTCCAGTAGTAGAACATGATCACTGGAAAAAGAAAAAGATCCCCATTCCTGCTGCTAAGTTTGAAGAATTCATCAAGTTGGTCTGCAAAGGAGTCCGTACTGTTTTATACAAGCAGTCAACTTCCAGCTATTCCATTCACGTCTTCTGTGTCCTCAAAATTAATGGTAAACTTAGAATAATTCATGATCTCCAGCCTCTAAATAAGGTTACTATTAAAGACTATGGTATTCCCCCTGCTATGGAAGAATTTGTCAAATCTTTCTCTGGGAGAGCTTGCTATTGTCTAGGTGATATTATGGGTGGCTATGCGGAAAAATCATTACATCCAATTTCTTGTCCTCTCACTACTTTCAATACTCCTCTTGGTCAATTCCAACTTACTTGTTTTCCCCAAGGTGCCGCCAATTTGGTTGCAGTCTATCAGGCTCAGATGGTTTGGATCCTCCAGGATGAAATCCCTGATCATGCTGGTATCTTTATTGACAATTGCCGAATTAAAGGTCCAGTTTCTGACTATAACAATGAGCTCTAACCTTTGCACTCAGGAATCCTTTGATTTATCTAGGAATATGCAACCACTTTGGAAAGGATCTTGTTTCAAATTGAGGATTCTGGTCTAAATGTCTCTGGATCCAAATTTACTGCCTGTGTTTCTGATCTGGAAATTGTGGTTCATGTGGTCCGCAAGGAGGGAAGAAGAATGGCCCCATCTAAATTCAACAAAATCCTCTCTTGGACCACTCCAATCAATGCCACTGAAGTCAGAGGTTTCTTAGGTGTTTTCATTTATGTTTGGATCTTCATCCCTTCTCTATCCAAAATCTGTGTTTCCTTGCCTCGCTTAACCAGGAAGGAGGCTGAATGGCTTTGGACCCAAGCTTGTGAACAATCATTTCAGAGGATCAAAACAATTTTTGGAAAAGAAATTTTCTTGAAAAAGATCACTTATGGACCTTGAGCTGGAAAGATCAAGCTGGCTGTCAATTTGAGTTATGAATCTGTTGGGGCTGTCCTTACCCAGGAAGACAAAAATTTTTTGGATTTTCCTGCTCTGTATGAATCTATTCTCTTTTCAGATGTGGAATCTAGGTACTCCCAGCCAAAAATGGAACTTTGCGGTGTGGCCCAAATGTTGAAGAAGCTTCAAACTATTCTCTGGGGTCAACACTTTGAGTTAAAATTCAACGCACAAGCCATCATCAAGATTATCAATTCCCCCAGCCTTCCAAATGCTCCAATGACTTTTTGGATGGCTTTTATTCAGTTTTTCTCTTTTGATATTGCTCATAGGCCTGGAAGGTCTTTCACCATGCCTGACAGTTTATCTTGAAGTCCTCTTGGAGATGAAGAATTGGATGTTGGAGTGGATTTTTACAAGGAGGAACCTTTTATTTGACCTGTCTTCAGCTTTTCCTCTCAAAATTATTCTGGCTTAAACTAGAGCAGTTCCTTTCCACTCGCCAAAGACCTCCTGATCTCTCAGCTGAAGATTTTCAATCCCTTAAAAGAAAGTCCTCCAAATTCTCTGTAAAAGGTACCAGGCTTATGAAAAGAGGCAATCCTTGTGCTCTTATTGTTGTCACTAACCCTGCTAAAAAAGATTTGATCTTGGAAAGTTTCCATGAAGGACTTGGTCATGGTGGAGAAATGGAAACTTATCAACAAATATCCAAACAATTCTGGTGGCCATCTTTGAAGAAATCTGTCTCTCAATGGTGCAAGAGTTGTGAGGTCTGTCAGAAATGTGATCTTAGGCGCCCGGCTGAAATTTGATATCCAACTGGGGAGTCCACTGTCTTTGGGAGGATTGCTATGGATTTGGTTCACATTACGGCTGGTGGAGCCAAGTACCTCATTGTGGCTAGAGATGATTGTTCTGGATGTGTTGAAGCAAAATTCCTTAAGAAACTCAGTTCTGAATAAGTAGCGGCTTTTCTCTATGAGACTTGGATGATGCGCTATGGCTTGGCCCAATCTTATTCAACTGATAGTGGCTCTGAGTTTGGCGGCAAACTGGCCAAAATGATCCAATTTCTTCCTGGTAAACATAGGGTGACCACTCCTTATTATCCTGAAGGCCAAGGCATGGTGAAAAGAGGCCATGCTCCTTTGAAGGCTTCTCTTTTCAAACTTCCCATTTAAAGTGGGAAGAATTGTTGCAAATTTCTTTCTCTGGTCATTTTCTCTGATTGAATTTCAACTAAATAAACCACTGGCTACTCACCCTAAAAAATTATCTTTGGTCAAAGGGCTGTCCTTCCTCTGGATCCAGAAATGGAATCTTTCTTAGGTATTTCTTGGTAAAAGGTTTCTGTTGAGTTGAAAGCCGCCTTCATCCTAAATCATCACATTCACCAGTGCCAATACTCTAAATATGAATGCCCGTGATCCTCTCAAACCTCTGTTTGATTCTCTGGTCATTCTCATCAATCTCTCTGCTTCTTTCCATCCATCCTGATACATCCATGCCTCCATCCTCTCATCCATCTCATCCCTTCTTCCCCTCCTTCCCTTCTTTTCTCATCTTCTCTTCTAACCTCAAAATTTCCTCCTTCTCAGATTTCTTTCAATCAGTCTTGAAAACATTGTTGACTCACCTCTTCAAATCTCAATAACACCCTCAACCTTCCTCAACCAACATTCTCAACAATCCTTGACTTACCTCCTGTGCCACTGCTTTATGATGGCTCTCAACCTCAGATTCTGTTTAGCTGTGAGACAACTTACCTCAACCATATAATCTCATCTTCAATCAGCATTGATGCTTCTTTTCTGACCTTCATTTCAGTCTCCTCTCATTCCTCTGCCATCTCTACTGTCTGTTATCATGTCTCATCTTCCATCTCCTCTCTTTCAACCCTGTTGTACTGGAAGATGTCCTTCACATCATCTTAGACTCTCCTTGATACTATTTGTTTAAGCTTGTTTTCTTTTCTTTCAAAGACTCTGCTGGTCTTAGATTTTGAAATCCAATTTTCAACTCTTCACAGTTAAAAGCCAAAATTGACAAACTGAAAAAATGGCAATATGGATTCAACTGGACCAGCAGACCCTAACTCCTCTCTTCTCAAAAAACTGACAGACTCAATTCCCAACCTTCACAAATCATATTTTTCTCTTTGGAAATCAAAACTGAATACCATCTTCTTTCTCAAGGGGATTTCTCATTGAGTCAATACCTCAGAAGATAAGGAGTGCCCACCAAATGTAAACATGGAGATTGCTGGATTTACCCTGGCCAAGCTAGACAATCAAACCTATATCAAATGTGTAAAGGAAAAAAATTAACTGAATGGTGTTGCCCTCTGTAAATTGATCAATTATTATTATGCTTCCTCACAAACAGCAAATCAATTGCGGATTTTTTTCAATTTCCTCAATCTTGCCTTTGACCCCAAGAACTTTGAGAAATTCATCACTGAAGTACAATTGTGCTTGCTTCAAATCTCCAAGATTGGAATCAAGATGGATGACAAAATTGTGGCCTACCTAATCCTATACAAGTTTCCTCCCAAACTTGAGCATCTGAAGACCACAATAACTCATTCACTTGGTGATGCCAAAATCAACAGGGATCTAGTGCTTAGGCATCTGAATCAGATCAAGAATGAAGTAGCAGCCAGAACATACACCTCTGCAATGCTCCCAAGTCAAGAACTCCTACTTTGCAAGCCTAATTGGCACAAACCACAGGCTTTCCACCCTAAGAACAATTGTTTTGCTCTATATCCACATCTCCCACCAAACTACAATAATCCAAGCAATAACTCCACTCCTCAAAATCAAACCCCAGAAACTGACCCTAAGGCTTCTTCAAACTTGGCCTACAACTTTGCCGTCACTCACCTAAGTCACATTGATTGAAGCTCTCTTCTCTTAGACTCCGCTGCCTTGAATAATATGTTCAATGACCCCAACTACTTTGACTGGATAAAGGAAAATAGCACCAAGGTAAATACAGGAAAACCAAATGCCTCAATCACTTCCCAAGGAGCTGGTAACACCGTAATTCACACCAAAACAGCCTTACTTACCCTTACCAATTCCCTATCTGTACCTGATCTCACCGTCAATCTGATCTCTCTTGGCCAACTTGTCCAAAAGGGCTGTGCGCTTGCTCAACTTGATCCCAAAAGATTTGGGGTGTTTTTTGAAGGTGAAATGATCATATCTGGTCAAATCCGCAATAATCTCCTTTATACAGAAGAATCAAAACCAAAAATCTCCAACTGCCACTCTTTAATCTCCATGTTGACCATACACAGGCGTTTTGTTCATGTTAATCGTGAGAAATTGAAAATCTTGTCTGCCTCCTTCCCTAACTTAAAATGGGATCTTGACTCCTATACTGCCTGCGCAAAAGGAAAGATCCATTGAACCCCTTTTCAAAGCCATATCCCTCTCAGTTCAAAGTCTTTTGAATTCATTCACGCCAATGACTGTGGACCCATCAACCCTATCTCTATCTGCCGATGCCAATACTTTCTATTAATCACCAATAACTTCTCCAAGTACAAAACCTGCATTCAAATTAAGATTAAATCCAACGTTACCCAAGAAGTCATTGATTTAATCAAACTCCACTCAAATTGTCTTGACCAAATGCTTAAAATATTCCATTCCGACAACAGTGGTGAATTTTTAAACTCCCAAATCTCCTCTTTTCTGAAGGAGAACGGCATCTTGCACACAACCTCCAAACCCTATACTCCTCAACACAACCCTGTCGCCAAAAGTGGAAATCAAACAATTGTGGAAGCAACAAGAACAACCATGATTGAAATGTCCATTCCACTGTTTCTGTGGGATGAGATCATGGTAAGTGTGTGTGAGATTCTCAACTCAATCCCCTCTGTGAAGCTCAAACAATCCCCTTTTGAAATCTGGCACAACAAAACGCCAAAATTGAAGCTCTTTTGAACTCTTGGTTCCAAGACCATTGTTCTTGGTAACAGATTGAACTACTCAAAGCTTAGCAAAAAGAGTGTTGAGGGAATACTGGTGGGATTCAACCTCAATCTAAATTCCTTCAGGGTTTTTTGCCCAGAGTCAGGATCCATTGTTTGCAGCAAGCATGTTAAAATCTTTGAGAACATGAAATACAACAATTCCCTTCTACCCCCTTCTGATTCTCCTTTTGGCTCCATTCTTGATATTGAACCCCTTACTGAAATTCTCACTTCCTCCACTCAAAATGAATCTCCAACCCCACCTCCCAATCCTCCTTGTTCTGATTCTCCAACCATTGAACCCAACTCTCTCATCTCCAATCCCTGATCCTCTTCCTCTTCTCAGGAGCCAGAAGCAGATCCATCTTCTTAATCTGACTCCAGCACTCTGGACAAAAATCAAATCACCAATCTCCTCAACTCAGATAACCCTTAACTCCTTTGTGATTGATCAAACATTCAGCGCCACCAAAGATATGGATTTTTAATGCAATCAATCCCAAAGTCTTACAAGGAAGTAGAGAAAAGTCCTGACCAAATTGGTTTGCTAGAATCCATGAAGGTTTAGCTAGATGGTATTGAAATTCTTAAACTCTGGGAGGGGTTTCATACTCTCCCAGATGGAAAGCAGGCTCTATCTACAGTCTGGGTCTACCGGCTGAAGGAGCAAACCAATGGCGCTGACTCCCTGTTCAAATTGAGATTGTGCGTCCAAGGCTTCAAGCAGCTTGAATTCTGCAACCATGGGGATACTTACGCCCCAATTGGCTTGATCTTCACCCTTTGCACTCTTCTGATCTACTCCTTTCAACACGCCCTAGAAATCGTCCAGATGGACATCAAATTAGCCTTTCTGCATGCCCCAATAAACAAATAAGTGTTCATCAAGCAACCAGATGGATACTCTTTACCATTTCCATACTTCAAGCTTAACAAAGCCTTATATGATCTCAAGCAGGCGCCTAAGAGCTGGTTTGACACCTTGCGTGCCTGGATTGTATTGGAAGGGTTCAAAGTGTCAGCCATGAGACAGTTAGACTTGTCCAAATGTCTGGAAACTCATATGTCCTGCTGGTATAGGGGCTATGTACTAGGCTCACTTCCCAGTATCTGATGCCAAGGTCACTGGTTCAAACCACAATGGAGAAAATAATGAAAATGTTGAGTAGTTTTGTAATTATATATTAAAACTTAATAATATTATATAATGTTGTATAAGTATGTTTTTATGAGTATGGATTACGGAATTAAAACCTTGATAATTTATATTATCAAGAAGGGGAGCCAATATAACTTTAAATTAAGTTATGAGGACTCAGATGCGTCCAAATTATTGATATAGAAGTTCCCAAAGTGTTTCCTCTCTTTGGGAAGAAGTTACAGTAATCATACTAACCCATACTCTCTATACTGTATAAATTAATTACATATTATCCCTTTTGGGATACATTAATACTTTAATATACTAATCTGAGCCTTGAGTTCGTCCACTCAGAAGGCTCAGGGATTAGTTGTGAGCCATGGTAATCATATTAACCCATACTCTCTACTCTGTACAATTAAATTACATAATTTTTACCTTATCCCTCTTTGGGATGTAATTATAAGTAATACTCCCTCTGTACACTTAATACACCTTACTGAGCCTTGAGAGCGTTCACTCAGAGGCTTTAGAACTTAATTGTAAGCTATGAACCTTCTAGTAGCACTGCCAAGAGTATATACCCCTTATAGGTATAGTATAATTATAAATTAATTACTTATTTAATACTATCCCCTTTTGGATGTAATAATGCTTTAATATACTTCACTGAGCCTTGATTGCGTCCACTCAGAGGGTTCAGAGTTCATCTGTAGGCTGTAAACCTTTTAATAAACATTGCAAAGAGTATACATACTCTATGTGTATAGTATGAGCTAAGATACTTATAATTAAAATTAAATTATTTGCCAAGGTATTAAGCTACATTAAATAAATATAAATAATCATTATGATGGAATCTAAGGCTTCTATACCGTCCATCTGAGTGTTGTATAAGTCCTAAGACCCAGTAAGTAACCTTTTAGTAAGTAAAATGAAAACTTTACCTTGAAAATCCTTCCCAATGGGTACTAGTTTTTCATTACCCATTGGGAATGATGTAATGATGTCTTGGGCCTTTAAGGACGAAACCAAGGAGAGCCTGACACTCCCCTGGTGATTACTAGAGTCCCCTGAGGGCTCCTGTTACCCTAAAAGAGAAGGGTCTTTACCCTATAGCCCTTTCATCATCCATATTATATATTATTATTTGAACAAGAATACAAGCAAGAGTTAACAAGCCCATTAACCTTAATCTCAAGAAGAAGATTGACTGGGGCTATAAACTTTGGTATTAAATTCAATCAATAACCTATCTGGCAACACCAATTTAGAGTGGAAGGTCTCACTTGGATAAGTAACCCCTGTGTGTTACTCTTTAAAGGGTTTGAGCTTATTTATAAGCAAATCTCCTTTTGGTCTTACTCCTTTAAGACTAAGGCCCCTTACCTATTATAAAGGTTTAAGGTGTGGCTATTTACTCATAATACCTTGGTATTATTCGAGTCTGTAAACTTTTAAAGTTGCTGTTTGGAGTATATAAGTCAAAACTAATTTAAATATTGGTTTGTCTTTATTCTTTTGCAGGTTTAACAACAGCTAGGTATAGCAATAGAGGTTAAATCCCTGACAATTGGGGGCCTCATCTGATTTCAGTACCTTTGGGATTGTTTTCTCTCCTTAAAGTACGCAATTTTGTGATATTTTGGGCAAAAGTTTTTGCTGATTTATAGATTTTTTGATAAAACTCAGTAAATAAAAAAAAAAAAACAGCAAATTTTCGAAAATTCTGGGATTTTTGCTTTGAGCTTTAAAGTCCTTCTGTTTTAAGTGTTTAAGCATATTTTGTGCGCATTTTTTACCAATTTTGAACAGAGTTTTTTGCTGATTATTGATTTTTTCCATTTCATATAGGAAAATTATAGAAAAAAAAAAAGGAAAAATTTTCGAAAACTGCTTTTAAAACAGTTATCCCTTTTTAAAGATATTATTCCACTGAGATTGAGCAATCTTCATCTAGTGTGCTTGGTTTGACCTGGTTTTGTTTTGTTTGTTTTAAATATAAAAAAAAAACAAGATTTAATTAGGAGAAACCATCAAAAAAAAAAAAAAAAAAAAAGAGAAACCAAGTTTTTTTTTTTTCACAGTATCACTAAAAGTATCTTTGCCTATTGTCCAAGGGTGTGTGTTTGACAATTTTGCTCTCTGTCGACTCGGAGTTTGACAAAGCCAATTGCCGCGTAATTCCGGCTAACAGTAGCTCTGCGTAATCTGGCGCCAAGGCAGAGAACAGCTGCATTTATCAATTAAACGGTGCCGGTGACCTACCGCCGCCTGAACGAAGGATAGATTGTCGTTACTAGTCCCATTATTGGTTAGAAGACAAAGTTAGTATATTTTTTTTTTTTTTAAAAAAAAAAAACAGTATCAGCGTACCTAAGTTACTTCTTGACACGACATAGTGTTGAGACAATTATCCATTGCTTCCTTCCTTCCGTCTAACCAAGGAAGGGTTCCGAGCTTTGTATTGGAAACTAGCTCTGTCCCGCGAAGTGAAGCAAGGGGACCAAGTATCCGCAGCGTCGAACCTACGGAAAGGGCGAGTTCGCTGACAACGGATATTGTGACTCACCGTGAGTCTTCCGTCGTCCTTTGACTGGCGTAAGACCATATTAAAGTGCCTATTGCTTATTGTTTCTAACTGCGTACGTTAATGGCGATGAACACCAGAAGCAAGGGGGCTCAGCTTGTGACCCCCGGCGATTTTGAACAAAGAAAACGGCAACCTACCACCAGGATCAGCCAATCTGCTGACCTGCCACAGACAAAACAAGATCAATTATCTAGAGGCTGTGGCAGCCAGCAACAAACAGAACCAGGCAATGTTCCTGACCCAAGCCCTGGCAACGCACAGGGCCTTGATCAGGATATTAGGGAGGGAGAGACTCATGAAAGAGACGGAGAGTTGGGACCCAACCCAGATCAAGAAGCCAGTGGATCCCAAACCAAAGGCAAAGAGAAAACTATCAGGGGGGATAACCCCACAACCAGTAGCCTCTGGTTCCCAGGGTCCTTTGAGGAACAGAGATCCCTCTCCTCCTCACAACCAGGGAGGAAGGATGAGGAAAAGAAGAGATCACAGGAATTCAATTTATGGAGAGATAATGAGGATGGAGAGATCTCTCCAAGGGGGATTTCAATATTTAGAGGAGGAAAGAGCCAAGAGGGCAAAGAGGGGTTAAGATTATCCCTTGAATCAGAAATTTTGTTAGAAAAATTTCGTGATGTTGTATTCAATGAGACCCTTCACATTAAGAAGACAGTAGTACACACAAACCTATATTGTGTTGAAGGCTTTGCAGCCATGGACAAGAAGTGCAGTTGTATAGTATCTGATAGCATTGCCCTTAAATCTATTTTAGAGAATTCTGCAAGAGATATAGAAGATTTGACTAATAAGACCATTGAACTGGACCTGATCAAGGTCCAGAATAGTGATTTAAGTAATTTGGATGACAAAGTGACAAGTATTAGTGAATCATTGAAAGATTCTGCAGAAGAATCTGTAGCAGTGAGGAAGGAGGTCCATTCATTGACATCCATGATGTTACAAATAAGTCACTCCTTGGAGCTGCTGGAACACAAGTTTGACAAAAATATGAATTCTGTCAGAGAAGAGATATTGAAATATCAGGTTGTTTCAGAACAAGGTTTAGAAAGTTTAAGTGCAAGGATTGATAAGGTAAATAAACAATTAGAGCACAACCATGAAAGGCTTGCCAGTAGATTGCTCTCCTTGTCCCCAAGCAACCTCAGTCATGCCATGGAAACCAAAAACAATGACAGAGATCATAGGATGGATAGGAAGATAGCAGAGAAAATTGATCCAGTGCAAGATTCTAGTAAGAATGAAGTGTTCAAACAGATTCTGCAGGGATTGCCCAAGATAAGTGAATGGCCTGATTTCTCCGGAGAAGGTGAATATGACCACACTGAATTAATTTCATGGATTGATACATTGAAAGAGGACACAGGATTACCTGATACTTTGATCACTAGCAGGTTAAGTATCTTGTTTAAAGGTATAGCCTCAGACTGGTATAGAGACAGAAGGAATTCAGTAGGTGTGCAAGACTGGGAATTTTGGAAAAAAGAAATAAGTTCAAAATTTGGTACAGCAAATTGGAAGAGGAATTGTTTAAATGCTTTTAACAAAGACAGATTCCCGCCAGGTGTTACACCACCAGCAACATGGGTGACCAGACAGAGGAAGAGGCTTAGAGCCTGTGATCCATACCTGGATCAAGATAGTATTAATTTCAAGTTACTATCCTTGATGGATGGTGAGGTTTCATTTGCAGTAAAAACTAGTATGAAAACTACGGATGATTGCTCCAACTTGATTAATATACTGGAAGACATAGTAGAAGACACATCTCTAGGTAGGAGGAAATCATATCCTCCCAAAGAAGTTCCTATGGAGAAATCCAAAGGCAAAACTCAGCCAAAACTGAACCTGCAGAGCACAGAAGTCTCTTGTTATACATGTGGGAAGGCAGGACATACTTCTAGGACTTGTCCTCAGAAGGCAAGCAAAGTAAATAACATAGAAAATAACAAAGAAGAAAAAGTGGAGATTGCTTATGATTCTTGTGATGACCATAGTGAGGAGGATGATAACCACTTAATCATAGGATGCATAAATTCCATAGACTCAGCAAATGACTTGGTACAAATGTCATTCTGCGGGAAGCCTTGTAAGGTGCTTCTGGATTCAGGTGCTTGTAAATCCATAGTAGGAAGGGGATACCTGGAGAAGTTCTATCCCCAATGGAAAGAGCACTTATTAGACTCACCCAAGTTAAATTTACAAAGCTGTTCTGGTGCACTGGAACCTTTGGGAATGGTAAAGATCAGATTGTTCCTGAAAGATTTGGCTTTGGTGATCAAGTTTGGAATAATTGATAATACAATGGTTGAATACTTCATCATTGGAAGTGACTATATGAAAAAGTATTGTTTTAGTTTATTCCATGGGAAAAGTTCTTCATCCTTTACCATTGGAAACAGTGAAAGGTTTTACTTCAATAATTTTGGCATGGATATGGTGAACAATGTTTCAGAAGAAGATTTTGGCCAAGAGCTCTTTAGAGACTCAAAAATCAGTTCTTCCTTGAAAGCAGAGGAAAATGAGGAACTATTTTCCTTGTTGTTTAGGCATCAAGCAGCTTTTGCAACAGTAGATCAGCCTTTTGGGTCAATCAGGGGTCATGAGGTCAAGATTACTTTAACAATAGACAGGCCATATCCCCCAGCTTTGAGGAAACATCCTTTCCCTGCTAGCCCTAGGAGCAAGGAGGCATTGAAAGAGCATATAGATACATTATTGAGGTTGAATTTGATCAGAAAAGTAGGAGCTAATGAGGATGTGGACATCACCACACCTGTCATCATAGCTTGGCATAATGGGAAGTCAAGAATGGTTGGGGATTTTAGAGCACTGAATTCGTACACAACCCCTGATAGGTATCCTATTCCAAAGATTGTTGAGTCTTTGAGCAAATTGCACCAGGCTAAGTATATTTCTTGTATGGATGTTCTGAAAGGTTTTCATCAGAATGTTGTAGACCACAACAGCAGGAAATTTCTGAGGATAGTATGCCACCTGGGAGTGTTTGAGTATTTGAGAATGCCTTTTGGTATCAAGAA
Organism: Puccinia polysora; assembly: GCA_025617555.3. Classification (NCBI taxonomy): domain Eukaryota; kingdom Fungi; phylum Basidiomycota; class Pucciniomycetes; order Pucciniales; family Pucciniaceae; genus Puccinia; species Puccinia polysora. The sequence continues at coordinate 52,116,990 of CM062615.1, forward strand.
TGCCCCATCCCATTTTCAGAGGATGATGGACTCAGAATTTCATGAGGAATTGATGAAAAACTGGTTGATAGTATACATAGATGACATAATTGTATTTTCAGAAACATGGGATGAACATAAGGAGAGGATTTCCATTGTACTCAAGAAATTGATCAGGATGAATATGAAAATATCTCTGACTAAGTGTTCATTTGGATTCAATGAATTGATGGCTTTGGGTCATGTTGTGAGTGGTCTGTCACTTGGGATAGATAAGGCAAGAGTAGCAGCTGTATTACTGAAGCCCACGCCTAGTAACATTAAAGAAATGCAGAGTTTTCTAGGTTTTTCAGGATATTACAGGCTACATATTAGGGATTTTGGAATAATAGCTTCTAGCCTGTATAAGATATGCAGTCCAAATGTTTCATTTGAAATGACTACAGAAAGGTTGAAGGCCTATGAGATACTTAAGGAAAAATTGACAAGTGCACCCTTGCTATTTCACCCAGACCCTAAGAAACCATTCAAACTGTATGTGGATGCATGTATGGAAGGTCTTGGAGCTGCATTACACCAAGTACAGATTGTGAATGATAAACCAGTTGAGGGGCCAATTTGCTTCATATCCAGACAATTGAAAGATAGTGAGAAGAGATATGGTGCCTCACAATTAGAATGCTTTTGCTTGGTATGGGCCTTAGAGAAATTGTATTATTATTTGGACGTTTGTCAGTTTGAAGTCTTTACTGACTGTACAGCTTTGAAGTCTCTTCTGAACATGAAGACGCCCAATAGACATATTTTGAGATGGCAGATTGCTATCCAGGAGTGGAGAGGCTCTATGACTATAGTCCACAGAGAAGGCCTAGTACATAAGAATGCAGATGGGTTGTCACAATGGGCACTACCTAATGACATAAATAATCCTGCTTATGAACCAGAAGATACTGTAGATACATTACCTATCATGGCCATTTCAATGAGTAGTCTAGCACAGAGTTTTTGGGATTCTGTGTATGACTCTTATTCAGGAGAAAAGAATAATTCACTACTAGTAGAGATTATGCAATCTAAATTCAATAGACAAGACCTGATTGAGGGACTGGATGAAAAATGGAAGAAGGAAATAATTGATTGCAGGCTAGTCCTTTTAGATGGGTTATTATATCATAAGTCAGCCCACTGCTGTTCAGTAGTATTAGTGAAGGACGAGCACATACAGTTGTTGATGAATGAATGCCATGATAATATCTGTTCAGGACATTTGTCTAAGGAGAGGACAACAGATAGGATAAAGATGATAGCTTGGTGGCCTGGTTGGAGAAACACTGTCTCAGACTACTGTGATTCGTGTGAGAGATGCCAGAAAGCTAACAGATCCACAGGAAAGAAATATGGTTTGCTTCAGTCAATAGAAGAACCTAAGGATAGATGGTCCACTATTAATATGGACTTTGTATCTGGATTACCACCGGGAGGAAAGGATAACCACAATTGTGTACTGGTAATAGTTGATAGATTCTCCAAAAGAGCTAGGTTCCTGCCATGCTATAAGGATAGCTCTGCCATTGATGTAGCATTATTGTTTTGGAATAGTATTGTGAGTGATGTAGGTTGCCCACAAAACATAATTAGTGATAGAGACCCTAAGTTTACTTCTGAATTTTGGAAGAGTTTGTTTGATTTGTTAGGAACCAAATTATCTTTCTCCACAGCCTATCACCCACAGACTGATGGATTGGCAGAAAGAATGATACAGACTTTGGAAGACATGATAAGAAGGTATTGTGCCTATGGGATTGATTTCAAAGACAATGATGGTTATACTCATAATTGGGTATCATTGTTACCTGCCTTAGAGTTTGCCTACAACTCCAGTAAGCATTCCACCACTAACATGTCACCTTTCAAATTAGAGAGAGGTTTGATCCCGCGCATGCCCAAGGATATGCTCCTCAGCAAAAGTATTGTACTGCATCCCACTGCAGATTGCTTTAGAGATATGATGGTTAAGGCCAAAAATTTTGCTAGCAAATGTGTTCAAGAAGCAGTAGAGTACAATAAGGGTAGATGGGATAGAACACACAAGGATCATGACATCAAAGTTGGAGACATGGTCTTAGTTTTGACAGTGAATTTTTCTAATATAGCAGGGCATAGAAAACTCAAAGACTCATTTGTTGGGCCATTTGTGGTAAAAGCCTTACATGGTAAGAATGCAGTAGAGGTGATTCTGAGCAAGGATTTTGACAGGAAACATCCAACTTTCCCAATCAGTCTGGTTAAGAAGTTTTTAGAACCCACTGCAAAGTTCCCACTAAGGAAGGTACCTGTGGTTGTGGTCCCACCTCTACAGGATGTTGAAGATGGATTACCGCACAAGATATTGAACCATAAGATTATTAGAAAGGACAGTAAAGATATAAGAGTTTATCTAGTCAGGTTTAAGAATAAATTAGCTGATAGTGACTTATGGTTGGAAGCTAAAGACATTAAAAACTCTGATATTGTATTAAGGAGATATAGAGCCTCTAAGAGAGCTAAAAATTCCTCTGAAGAGTAATTTTCTTTTGGTGGTAGGGAGTGTCAGCCATGAGACAGTTAGACTTGTCCAAATGTCTGGAAACTCATATGTCCTGCTGGTATAGGGGCTAAGTACTAGGCTCACTTCCCAGTATCTGATACCAAGGTCACTGTTTCAAACCACAATGGAGACAATAATGAAAATGTTGAGTAGTTTTGTAATTATATATTAAAACTTAATAATATTATATAATGTTGTATAAGTATGTTTTTATGAGTATGGATTACGGAATTAAAACCTTGATAATTTATATTATCAAGAACGGGAGCCAATATAACTTTAAATTAAGTTATGAGGACTCAGATGCGTCCAAATTATTGATATAGAAGTTCCCAAAGTGTTTCCTCTCTTTGGGAAGAAGTTACAGTAATCATACTAACCCATACTCTCTATACTGTATAAATTAATTACATATTATCCCTTTTGGGATACATTAATACTTTAATATACTAATCTGAGCCTTGAGTGCGTCCACTCAGAAGGCTCAGGGATTAGTTGGGAGCCATGGTAATCATATTAACCCATACTCTCTACTCTGTACAATTAAATTACATAATTTTTACCTTATCCCTCTTTGGGATGTAATTATAAGTAATACTCCCTCTGTACACTTAATACACCTTACTGAGCCTTGAGAGCGTTCACTCAGAGGCTTTAGAACTTAATTGTAAGCTATGAACCTTCTAGTAGCACTGCCAAGAGTATATACCCCTTATAGGTATAGTATAATTATAAATTAATTACTTATTTAATACTATCCCCTTTTGGATGTAATAATGCTTTAATATACTTCACTGAGCCTTGATTTCGTCCACTCAGAGGGTTCAGAGTTCATCTGTAGGCTGTAAACCTTTTAATAAACATTGCAAAGAGTATACATACTCTATGTGTATAGTATGAGCTAAGATACTTATAATTAAAATTAAATTATTTGCCAAGGTATTAAGCTACATTAAATAAATATAAATAATCATTATGATGGAATCTAAGGCTTCTATACCGTCCATCTGAGTGTTGTATAAGTCCTAAGACCCAGTAAGTAACCTTTTAGTAAGTAAAATGAAAACTTTACCTTGAAAATCCTTCCCAATGGGTACTAGTTTTTCATTACCCATTGGGAATGATGTAATGATGTCTTGGGCCTTTAAGGACGAAACCAAGGAGAGCCTGACACTCCCCTGGTGATTACTAGAGTCCCCTGAGGGCTCCTGTTACCCTAAAAGAGAAGGGTCTTTACCCTATAGCCCTTTCATCATCCATATTATATATTATTATTTGAACAAGAATACAAGCAAGAGTTAACAAGCCCATTAACCTTAATCTCAAGAAGAAGATTGACTGGGGCTATAAACTTTGGTATTAAATTCAATCAATAACCTATCTGGCAACACCAATTTCGAGTGGAAGGTCTCACTTGGATAAGTAACCCCTGTGTGTTACTCTTTAAAGGGTGTGAGCTTATTTATAAGCAAATCTCCTTTTGGTCTAATTCCTTTAAGACTAAGGCCCCTTACCTATTATAAAGGTTTAAGGTGTGGCTATTTACTCATAATACCTCGGTATTATTCGAGTCTGTAAACTTTTAAAGTTGCTGTTTGGAATATATAAGTCAAAACTAATTTAAATATTGGTTTGTCTTTATTCTTTTGCAGGTTTAACAACAGCTAGGTATAGCAATAGAGGTTAAATCCCTGACACAAAGCCTCAAGCGCGGATCCCTGTCTTTATGTCAATAACAATCATTCCATATTTATCTTTTTCTACGTTGATGATTTAATTGTTATGGGAAACTCCACCAATTTCCAAAAAAAACTCCAATTGCAATGCTCAATCTCTCACAAGGGTCATTTTCAGAAAATCCTTGGAAACCATCTTGTTGACAATCCCCAAGTTCCAGCTCTCTTACAACCAAAACATATTGAATTTGCACTAGATGAATTAGGACTGCTTGAATCCAGGCCAATATCTAATCCTATGAATCCAAATTTTCACTTATCTCAAGCATCCAATGAAGAGCATGCGGAATTTCTAAAACTGAACATCAATTTTTGAACATCATCAGGATTGCTGAACTTCATCACCAGCCAAAATCGCCCTGATCTGTCACCCGCAGTGTCCACCCTCTCACAATTCAACTTCAAGCCCGGTCTTCAACATTGGCTGGAAGCCAAACACACCTGGAAATATCTCAATCACACAAAGAATCTTGCTCTTAAGTTAAAGTTGACCAGCTTCAAATACAACATTGAGTGTTTCAGCGACTCCAATGGTGGAAACAATGCAATAACCCAAAGAAGTCACACTGGATTAATCATACTGCTTTACGGTTGTCCAGTCTTGTGGAACAGCAAATTGCAAACTTCAGTTTCCCTATCTTTCACCAAAGGCAAACTAAAAACTCTTATCTCCTTTGCCCAAGAAAAAATTTGGCTAGACAACCTACTGCACAATCTTAATTCCCATCTTGCTCTATCCCACTGCTTCAAAATATAAGAAGAAGCCGTCAACAATCTCATCAACTTCCAGTCTCATCACAGCCCCCTTAAGCATGTGGAAACTCAGATTAAATGTCTTTGAGAACAGAAAGAAGCCAAAAACTTGATAACAAACCTGAATACCTCCCAAAAAATTCTTGCTGACGCATTAACTAAACCATCCATCAAATCCTCAGTCCTGAATCTCACAACCTCTGTTTTAACCTCTCACAACTAGACACAGCGGTGTGTTGAGTTGACAGCCGCCTTCATCATAAATCATCACATTCCCGTGTGCGAATACTCAAAATATGAATCCCCGTGCTCCTCTTGATCCTCTTTTTGATTCTCTGGTCATTATCATAAATTTCTCTGCTTCTTTCCATCCATCCTGATACATCCATGACTCCATCCTCTCATCCATCTCATCCCTTCTTCCCCTCCTTCCCTTCCTTTCTCATCTTCTCTTCTAACCTCAAAATTGCCTTCTCCTCAGATTTCTTTCAATCAGTCTCAACAACATCCTTGAATCACCTCCTCAAATCTCAATAACAATCTGGAACTTCCTCAACCAACATTCTCAACCATCCTTGACTTACATTCTGTCTCACTGCTGTTTGATGGCTCTAAACCTCAGATTCTTTCCATCTGTGAGACAACATACCTCAACCATATAATCTCATCTTTACTCAGCATTGATGCTTCTTTTCTGACATTCATTTCAGTCTCCTCTCATTCCTCTGCCATCTCTACTTTCTGTTATTGTGTCTCATCTTCTGCCTCCTCTCTTTCAACCCTGTTGTACCAGTAAGATGTCCTTCACATCATCTTAGAATATAATTGATACTATTTGTTTAAGCTTGTTTTCTTTTCTTTCAAAGACTCTGCTGGTCTTAGATTTTGAAATCCAACTTTCAACTCTTCAGTTTCTTCTTCCACTGGTCTATTAGTTGCCCAATCTAAGCAACTGGAGCAGAGTGAGGGTTTTCACAGTGAAGCTTATCAGAAGATGATGGAATCCAGATAAAATTGGGTCCAGTATTGGGAAGATAAACATTCAAAGGAGATCAGGGACCCTTTTAATCCTGGTGATCTTTTTTTAGCTTATAATCAAACCTTGGAAACTCAGTGGGGAAAGCTTTTCTCTCATTGCTGGAATGGTCCTGATTGGGTGGTCTGCCAAGTCAGAGGTGGATCATATGTTTTGGAAGAACTAGATGGTACTCAGATTTCCAGGAGGTTCTCTGCTGATCAAATGAAGAAATTTCATTTTTGTGGAGGAAAATTAGATCAAAAGTAAGTCCTCCCAATTGTGCACCACCAGAGTCATCTGCTTCATCTGTGTTGTAAAACTCTACTTTATGCCACATGCGTGAGCACCTAGGATGCCTCCTTTGTTTATCTCCATCACTTCTGGGCCTTTTCTTTGGATGGATCAAGATATTCTTTTCCAATCACCCTCAAGATCAAATGGCCATTCTTTGGTTCAAATCATCTTTCTTTCTTTTTTTATATATGTCATCAAACTCAGATGCAGACTAGGGACAGTCTTTAAGTTGGGGAGAGATGTGGTGACCAAACCGGGAAACTGCACTGGGAAAGGCCAAAATTTTCAAAAAACATTTTACAATCTTTTTCCTCATCCTTAATTCATCATCAAAAAAAAAAAAGAATTCCTTTTTCTGAATCAGGTCCCTTTCAGCCTTCAGATCCTCTAGCGGTTTAGGGATGGGTCCCTGGGGTTTTCAACTTCCCAGGTTTTGCTTTCAATCCCTGTCCTTTTTGCTTTGGCCCTTTGTTTTTCCAAATGCGTGGGTGAAGAACCGCTCAGCTTTATCTTGCCCATCTATCACACCGGCTTGGCTTGGCTCAACCCATGCAGGCACCAGCATTGTTGTCAACATTGACAGCAATGGCAATCCTCCAATCTCCTCTCCATTGGCAGCTAGTAATACTGTCCCCTCACCCAACAATCTCAATAAATCTCCATTGAACTCACTCCACCCCTATCCACATCACCTGACCCAATTGGTTGTTCCCAAGCGCTGATCCATCCATTCATCTTCCAGCAATCACCTGTCCAACCTCTCCAATTTTGGTCTACATTCAATTTGTTGCCTTATCCCATCCTCATCTCATCCACCTCATCACCACCATCCACAACAATCCAACACCAAGCGGTCATCCATCACTTCTCTCATCTTTTGCAAATCTGTCACCCGTCAAAATTGATCAATCCTCATTTGTTGGCCATTGCTTCCCACTCCCGTTGAGCAATCTCAATTTTATGTCCACTCATCCCCCCCTAGCTCACTGGTCTCCTGCACAGCTTGTTTGTTGCCCGCTTGGGTCTCTGCTGTTCTGCCCGTGGCTATTGCCTGGGCCCGCCAAGCCTATCTGTTGCGGCCTCTCAAGGCTTCTCTTGCTCTTCCCTCCGGTTTTTTCTTTTCATCTCTTTCCTCCTTCCTCTTTTTTTGTTTTAGTATGATCATGTTTTTGAAATATTTTTAGTTGATCATCTATTTGAAGAAAAAAAATGATTTTTTTTCAATTGTTGTTTTTTTCCCGCTCTATCTGTGTCATCTCTTGTATATAGTATACAGGGACCCATGGCCCATAAAAGGAGGGGATCTCCCCTAACTTTTCCCAAAATCCATGGGAGTGTGTGCATATGCCCCCAGGTTATTATCTGAAATCTGATCCATCCTTATCCTGGGTGTGTCTATGAGTTCCCCTTGATCCATTGATCATAATTCTTTTCCCCTCTGTGGCCTGATCCTTATCACCACCCAATAGCCCTTCTGGTTGAAGAGAATTCTGTCTGTTGGAATTCTTGAGTGTGTTACACCACTCTTTGATCCCTTTCTCTGACCATACTTGTCTTGCTCCTTCCTTGATCATCTTTCTGGAGCCAATCATGTTTGATTGAATAGGTTTTATTAAGCTTAAAACATGGAGTTTTATACATCCTTTTTTTCAAAGTTGCATTCTGCCAGCCTACTCTTGAGTTCCTTGAGAAGTTTTGAGGTTATCCCTTTTCAAATCAGTTACTTTTTGCTTTTAGAGCTTCTAAAAACATTGTGCTTTGTATTGTATGGCCACCCTCAGTTATCTGTTACCCTTCAAGTGCCTGATTGCGGAGAATCGGGCAGGTTCATTGAGAACCTGGAGGTTGGTTGGGGTTTGAGTTGATCATCCCTGATCTTCTGCGGAAAAACAGAGCTATTAGCTTTTGGGCATTGTTTACATACAACAGCTTTTTTCTTTTGAACTTTAAAAAACTTTAACTTATTTTGTTCAAATATCTCCCACATAATCTTGCCTCAGATAGTGCTGTTCCATTGCTACCAAATATTTCCAAACTTCATCCTTTACTACTTGATTCTTCACTTAAAGAGTTCTGGAGCTTGATCTTGGTTACTTTTAAATATTTTTGTAACACTCAGGAGGGAAGCCTAAACAGCACCTTCCCCCTCCACAGAACTGCCATGGCCTGGCACGTTTTGGAGTCTTACGGAGGACCAAATTGTCTATTTATTTCCAAGGATTGGCAACTTTTATATTTCCTACTACTCCCATCCTCATGAGATCAACTTAGCCAAGATAAACAAACCCTCTGAAGACTGGCATGTAATGCTTGTCAATCCATCGGACTTCTACCTCAGGAAGTTCCTTCACTCTCACAGAATACCAAAACCAAGGCCATTCCCATAATCAGAGCGCTGCTAAGTATTCTCCAAGTGCAAGATCAAGCACAAGTCACACTCAAACCCATTTCCTGTCTCTCTCAAACCGTTTCAGCAACTCTATATGGATGCTCTCCAGATCACTCCACCATGCAAACAGTTGGCATTGTATATCCTAGTGATAATTGACAACTACTTGCGCTTTAACAAGGCCTACCTTCTCAAGAACAATGCTGACTCTGAAGATAGGATCATGAGTTACATTAATGAGATAAAAAATTAACTGGACATGACCCTGGCCTTCCTGCACTGCAATTGTGGTGGAAAATTTGGATCAACAAGGCTTCATGAGTCCCTCTCCCATTGCTGGATTGTCCTTGAGCAAGGCCTGGACAACTCCCCTGAATCAAATGGACTTTTTGAATGTTTTAATCAGACTATAATTACAAAAATGAGGTGTATCCTTGCTCAGTGGGAGGTGCCCATTACCTATTTGGATGAAGCTGAAAGGTATTTTTCCATGCTGATCAATCTTCTTCCTTCTGCATTGCTGCGTTGGAACTTGCCGGTCAGAATTCTGCTTGATGTGAATGCAACCATAGAACCTGTCTGCAATGTAATAACTCTGATTTCATTTGTTCTCAAGGTGCATGTGCATTTCTCACCACCATCCAAGCTAGAGTTACAATCTAAACCCCTTCTTTTCTTGGGGTACAAGCCCTATTTGGACGCCAGCCGGTTCTTGGACCCAGGCAAACGGAGATTGGTGGTAAGCTGGGACTTTATGCCTACTAATATTGTCTTTCAATAACAGTCCCTGAGGAAATCCCTGTCCTAACTTCCTTGGACTATCTTGTTGCCCCCGCTTTTCCCCTCTGTCATGTCTCAACCTACCTCCATGATAATGCCCATTTTTAAATATGGAAAACAAAGGCAGAATAAACCTCCATCCTCTCCAAGAAAAAAGCCTCCTGTCAACTCCGTGCCACCCTCTCCTCATGTGCCTCTTGAGAATGAACTTATGGGTCCTGTAGCCACAGACAACCCTGACTCTTCACCAAATGTTCTGGCTTCCTCTGTAACCTCTCCAAAGGGTTATGCCTACGTGCTGTACTACAACAAGGCCCCTCAAAACATCTCATCTGACATTGACCCTAAAGCCATTCTGTTGCGCTCCAGACGCTTGCACAATTTGCGCGCTGGTGGGGGAGATACTAATAAGATCTTGATCAGTGAGATGATCTCAGTGGAGAAGGCACTGGAGGATCTGGATGAGTGCCCAAAGTGGCTTGAGTCTTTGATGGCTGAAAAAACATCACTTCTTATGCACAAGAGGGGGACCCTGGTCCTGCAACCAGATGAAATAAGGTCATTTGGGGGATGTGGCACCTAGTCTAAAAGAAGAACAAGTTTGGTGAGATCACCCAACAAAAGTGAAGATGGTTCTGCTTTGGCAATCACCAGGAGTAACCACAACATTAACTTGACACATATTTGTTGGTTGGAAGGAGAAAATCACTCAGGGCTTTTCTATTGGCAACAGTGCAAAAAAACTGGCACGTTTTTAAATTCAATGTCAAATCTGCATTTCTGTACAGCAACATCAACGCGGTGGTTCATGTGGCGCAGGTGGCGGGGTTTGGGGTTCCAGGAAAAGAAGATTGGGTCTGGCTGCTCAACAAGTCATTGTATGGCACCAAACCGGCCCCTTGTTGCTGGCGCACCCACCTGAAAAAAAGGCTGCAATTTCTTGCTATGGCACCGTCAAGCAGCAAAAAGTCAATATTTGTGAATGAGTCTAAATCAATCTGCATGCACTGACACATGGAAGATGGACTGGTTTTTGGCAGTGATTGTGCATAGATCAAGAAATTCCTGTAACTGCTGGGGGGGATATACAAGATAAAGCTCCAGGAACGCCCAACTCAACACCTGGTCTACACCCTTGAGTGGAACTAGGACAGCTCACTTAAACTCCAGCAAGAAGGCTCTGAAGTACTTTGGCTTTGAGAACCTCAATGCTGTCAAGGCACCCGCCCCCATGAATATACACAATTTAGTGGGGCAGGACTCACAGGAATTCAATACAAAGACCATGCAGAAGGCACTGGGAACTCTCATACACCTGGCTATCCACACAAGGCCCAACATCCAGTTCATGGTGAATCTCTTATCCCAGTTTTCAAACAAGCCAACCAAAGCTCAGTGGAAAATGTTCAAGCACCTGTTCTGATACCTACAAGGAACAAATTCTGTGGGACTCCTGTTCACTACAACAGCTAATCCCAAAGACCAGCTGTGCAGGTGTGCGGATGCTGACTACAAAAAGTTGATCAATACCCAGAAATAAACCTCAGGATACACTATCACTCTATACTGCAATCCCATTAGCTGGACAACTAAGAAGCAGTCCATAGTCTTCCGGTTCACAACATAGGCCAAATTTGTAGAAATCAACCTGTGTGAAAAACAATTCAGGTGGTTTTCCACTCTAATCATTGGACTTGGGATTTCCATCTCAAAGCCAAAGATAAAGAATGAAAATCAGGGGGCCAACTTTATCAGCAAAGAAGCTCAGCTGAATCCCAACTCCCAACACATAGAGATTTGGTTCCAATACATACAAGACCTGGTATCCAAATTGTTAATCTCAGTTGAGTACATTCCAACAGAGCAGATGATTGCAGAAATCCTCATGAAGCCTCTTGGGTTTTTCAAAGTAGTTCAGGCAAGACTCCAACTGCACCTCACAGCAATGGTATCTAGGAGGAGTGTTAACTAAAGATCCCGCAGCCTCCGCAGTTTCCCCCAATGTGTTCCCCTGCCATCACCGCCGCGAGTCCCAAAGGTTAAAATGTCAAAGCTTTCCCTCATTGAAAAAGGGTAGACCATTAGTTTCCCCCTCCTTTTGATTGTCTCCCTTTCCTCTCCAGTAAATCCTCATCTCCGTTGCCACCAACTCATCCGCCCAAAGAACAGTGTTGATGTTCTCATTTCCATTTCATCTTTTTGCTTCTTGTCAGATGTGTCACTGTGTTTCTTTTCTTCTTTCCCATCTACTTCTCATGTCATATGTGTTGCGTTGTTGTCTGTCAAATGTCAAGTTGCTGTCTGTCCAATCATTCTGTGTGTCGAGCGGTCACCCATCCCATACCTGTCACTTACGACTCTCACGCGACCTCTTGACTCAGCACATAAAATACAAGCTACTATTCTCTGTCCTCAAACTCAAGTCAATCAACTTGACCACTTGGCCAGCTTCACCTACACGACTTTGATCACCAAATCATCTGAACCCAAAGAATAGACTAAAGGAATGATCAACTCAACATTCCTCTGAACTAATCTATTGACTTTCTCAGCTCAGTATTTTGGTCGGATCAGTTGTCAACAAATCCTCAAACTGCTCTGTTCTACTTAATCTCTTTAGAGGTCATAACCCGGCCTGTAGAACTATCAGTTTCTGTTTGCTTTCCTTACTGTTCTTTTCTGTTTTGTGATCTGTTCTTCATCTCATGTCCATGGTCTCTAACCCTCTACTTGAACCTGAAATGAATCAGCCTGGTCTAGGTTTCTCAATTCATTACAAATTTTACACGGTTAAAAAGCCAAAGATGGATCACCCCAGCTCATCTGGCACAAATTGAATCAAAGAAACACCTGGACCAGGAGGAGGAGGAGAAGGTAATTTTAAGGCTTTGGCTCTGAAGTCCCTCATGGAATCCACACCACTTCTCACCAAGACAAACTACTCAATCTGGCAAAAGAAGATGGAACAATTGTTTTAAATGCGCGGAATCCTCGACCTCATCAATTCAAATGATCCTTATACAGAAATCCCAGACAAAGACGAGATGGCTGGATACATCATGTCTAAACTAGATCCAGCAACTCATACCAACATCATAAGCTCAGAAAATGAAGACTCGACCAAGCTGATCTGGTTGGCAGCAAAGAACCACTTTGCCTCCAGTCAAGCGGCCAATCAAGCTCAAACATTCTTCAATTTTCTTTACCTGGCTTTTGACCAAAACAATATTGAAAGCTTCGTAACCTCAGTAAGAACCCACTTAGGAAAACTTGCTGAAGTAGGAATAGAGCTTCCGGCTGACATCCTAAGTTACCTGATTCTATTCAAATTGCCCGAGTCACTCAAGGCCATACGCTCTCAAATTATGCACTCAGGACTACAACTTTCTGTTTCCCTGGTACTCAATCACCTAGTCCAACACAAGAACAAAGTTCAGGCAAAACTGCCCGAGACAACAGACACTAACTCCGCCTTGTATCACTCCAATCATCAAAGAGAGTCAAATTACCCAAGATGCCTGGATGGGAAGCACAACCCGGCGGTGAAGTCACATTCTCAGTCCTCCTGCTGGATTGAATTTCCTGAATTGAAACCCGATAACCCCCCAAACAAAGCAAGACGGGGACCCAAAAAGAAACCACAAGAATAATCTCACTACTACAGATTCTACTGTGCTCCGGACAAGACAAAAACAGACTCCAAAGACCGCTACATTCTTGACAGCGGATGCTTGATTCACATGTTTTGAAGCAATGATTTTTTCACCACTCTGGCAGAACACTCAGGAGATGACACCATTAAAATCGGGAAAAGAGGAGAAGGACTATCCATCAAAGGGCTCGGCACCATAGAAATCTCGGACCAAGCTAACCGAATAGGCTTAGATAATGCAGCTTGGGTTCCTGAAGCTACCGTTAACCTCATCTCTCTTGGAGTCCTGCTAAACAAAGGTTGCTCATTACAAGTCAACACCAAAACCAAACCGTCCTCTTTCTCTCTCTGCTTCAAAGGTAGATTGCTACTGACTGGCGTCATAGAGAACAATCTTCTACTCATCAATTTTGGTCCCTCAAGCCAATCTCAGCCTCTTCGGTGTTACTTAACTCAAACGGACTTAACTAGTCTCAACAAGAAACTTGGTCAGGCTAGCATTAAGCGCATGGAAAAACATCTAGGTCATAGTATTGGCAAAACTCTAGCAAGCAACTTTCAATTTCTTTCTTGTAGCAAGGCAAAGATCTCAAGACTTCCCTTTGAAAGTACTCAAGCCCCTGCCTTGAGGGTTTTTGATTGACTTCACCTGGACCTGATGGGGCCCCTGAATCCAACCAGCAAGGGGGGGATTTGATATTCTCTTACAATTGTTGAAAACAAGTCGGGATATCTCTCCTCATTTCCTCTTCCCTCCAAGGACGCTGCTGCTAACACAATCAAATTTGTAATTCAAAATGAAGCCAAGAAACTTCTTAGATATCCCTCCAAAATCATATCCAACGGAGGAGGCGAATTTGTGAATGAAGATCTCAATCAATTCTTCCGGTCTAAGGCTATACAACACATCATCAGTGAACCTTATCACTCACAGCACAATGGGAAGGCAGAAAGAGCCAACCAGACAATCATGGAGTCTGTTCGCTCCGTGTTCAGCTCGAATTCCATTCCCAAAAACTACTGGCACGTAGTCATGCAAAGCTGTTGCTTTGCACTTAATCAAATTCCTTCCAAAAAAGGCAGCATAGACGCCATGGAAAATGCTTCAAAAAACTGACCTACCCTTGAACTACCTTCAGCCCGTAGGCTCTCCAGTAGTCTACTTACTCAGCAACACCAAAATCCCCTCGAAACTGAGTGAAAAAGGGGAGGAAGGCATTCTCCTAGGCTACAACCCTTGCCTCTTTTCTTATAAAATTCTTTCCAGAAGCAGGAAAATTGTAGACACCAAGCACGTTAAGTTTATCAATAAACCATCTCTGATCAATCTAGAACTTCCCGCCAGCGAGGCAGCAGCTGAAGGAATTACTCAAGTGACTCAGAATGAAAATCTCAAAGGCACTCAAGCCAGCACCAAGGCTACTGTTGTTGAACTCCAGGATGACATCAAACCTCTCATTGAACCCAACACAGAGTCAGACAGTTCCAAATCAGACAGCTCAGACACCAAGGTTCTTGAAACGCTTAGACCAAATTTACGTGATAGAATTCAACTCAAACCTCCCCAAAGATAAGGGTACTACCACTCCGATGTACTGAAGAACATTCACGAGGCATTGAGAGATCCCACCTGGCTACCTCCAGTTAACAAAGAACTAGAAACTGTAGAGGAACTTGGAGTTTGGGAAGATGCAGATGAGTTGGAAGTCACCAATCCCCTCAATACCACCTGGGCCTTTTGATGCAAACAGGACCTGCACACCGGGGACACCACCCTCAAGGCTTGTGTCTGTGTAAAAGGATTCAACCAACAATTTGGGATCAACTACTTCGACACGTTTGCTCCCACAGGTAAGGTGGCCTCTCTACGAGCCCTACTATGCTACTCTGTAGACAAAAAACTTAGCATTCTTCAATTTGATGTAAAAGGGGCATTCCTACACGCTCCGCTGAGCAAGGACGTCTACATCAAAACTCCAGCTGGCTCCAAACAAACCTCCAAATATCTCAAGTTGAAGAAATCATTGTACGGGTTGAAACAGGCGCCACTGAATTGGTACAAGACCCTGAGTGAGTGGATTAAGGAAAATGGTTTCAAGGAGAGCAACAGCGATCCATGTCTCTATCTCCACAAAGATCAAACCACTGCTCTCTTCTTTCATGTAGATGATTTAATAGTTGTCCAAAACACCAAAGAATTTAAAGATTGGTTTCTCACAAGATTCAAGGACTCTTCAGCGCATAAGGTTGACACGCTACTCAGAATGAAGGTGGAAGTTACTCCAAACTCAATCAGTCTCTCACTACCAAATCATATCAAAAAAGGGCTTGAAGAACTGAATCTCCTGGACGCTAAGCCGCTGAACAATCCTTGCACTTCGGGTCTACAACTGAAACCAGCTACACCCGAAGAAATCAAAGCTTTTGAAGAATTGGGAAAGAATTACCGATCCCCAATTGGCAGACTGAATTTCATTTCAAACCTAGCTAGACCAGATATCAGCTTTGCTGTATCAAATCTAGCTCGCTTCTGTGAAAGACCTGGGATCACCCACTGGAAGGAGGTAATCCATGTATGGCGATATCTGCTGAAGACAATTGACTATAAACTTGGGTTCCAATCAAAATCAATTTCAAACCATCTTGTCACCTACAGTGATGCAACCTGTGGCAATGACCCAGTCAGCAGACTCTTGCAGGCCGGTTTCATATCTCTCTTCAAGGGTTTTCCAATCTACTGGACTAGCAGAAAGCAACAAAGCATAGCTTTGTCCTCCACCAAATCCAAATGTAATGCTCTCTCAGCAAGTGATCTTGAAGGCCGTTGGCTTCACCATCTTCTGACAGAAATCTGGAGGACAACATCTCTCAGGCCTCCTATGCACCTCGTCGACAACAAAGGCCTTGTTGACAAAATCAAGAAATTTGGTTGCAAGTCCCATGCAAAGTACATAGATATCAAACTTAAAAGTATAAGGAACGACTGGAATGATGGACTGATCAGTGTTAAACTCATCTCCTGCCACAACATGCTTGCGGACGCCCTCACTAAACCAGCCAATCCCACCTCCGTACTCCGGCTTACCAGGTATGTAGGGAGCTAAGCTCTTTGGGATGTTGAGTTGAGCCGGCGTGTTGATGTTCTCATTTCCATTTCATCTTTGTGCTTCGTGTCAGATGTGTCACTGTGTTTCTTTTCTTCTTTCCCATCTACTTCTCATGTTGTATGTGTTGCGTTGTTGTCTGTCAAATGTCAAGTTGCTGTCTGCCCAATCATTCTGTGTGTCAAGCGGTCACCCATCCCATACCTGTCACTTGCGACTCTCACGCGACCTCTTGACTCAGCACATAAAATACAAGCTACTATTCTCTGTCCTCAAACTCAAGTCAATCAACTCGACCACTTGGCCAGCTTCACCTACACGACTTCGATCACCGAATCATCTGAACCCGAAGAATAGACTAAAGGAATGATCAACTCAACATTCCTCTGAACTAATCTATTGACTTTCTCAGCTCAGTATTTTGGTTGGATCAGTCTTCAACAAATCCTCAAACTGCTCTGTTCTACTTAATCTCTTTAGAGGTCATAACCCGGCCTGTAGAACTATCAGTTTCTGTTTGCTTTCCTTACTGTTCTTTTCTGTTTCGTGATCTGTTCTTCATCTCATGTCCATGGCCTCTAACCCTCTACTTGAACCTGAAATGAATCAGCCTGGTCTAGGTTTCTCAATTCATTAAAACTTTTACAAACAGTACTGCATGCAATCCAAGCTTTGTCAAAGTAGAAAGATCCAGGATGAGAAAGTAAACAAGATACTCTCCTCCAGAGTCAACACGCCAAGCTCACCAGCAGTGCTCTCAACCAAAGGTGATATCTTGCACCCTATTTCATTTCTGTTTCATTCATTTGTCCCTTGTGTCTTCCCTCATTTCATTCAAACATTTTTCATTTCTGTCCTTGACCTTTGTCCTTACAACTTGTTTTTTAAATGGTTATACTATTACAAGAGTTGTTGTTTGAATTTACATAAAGAGACTCGGAGGATTAATATTCTCAGTTACTAGATGCACAAAAACATAAATTCATGAAACATGGGACATCTAGAAGTAAGCACAGTTCAAGAGTTGGAGAAATAATAAGATTAAAATTTTTCTCAACTGTAAAACCACTATTGGCTGAGAATTTTCATCTAAAATTCAAACTAAATCCAGAAACAACTTAGAAACTGAAAGAAACAACCTTGAGAATTATTTTTCCAAAAGACTTCTGACCATTGTAGAAATTTTTTCTGTTATTGAGGAAGGAAATCAGGGGAGATATCATTATTTTCAATTCTACTGGAGAAGAAACTTTTTTTCACAATTTAGACGCAACCTTCATAAAAACACTCTGAACTATTTTTCTTAGAAAAAGGGTGGGAATAATGCTTAAAAAAGTGTAGAATATGGCAGAAAGGTTGATTAAAAGGTTCCAAACTACAATATAAATCTATTTAAATACCTCCCTTGAAATTTTTACTTGCCTGTTTTGCTTGAAAAAATCAGCTTGGGTATATCTATTTTATTGGAGATGAATCCAGTACAGCATAAAATAGAGAGATTGGAAAAATCACTTGAAGCTGAACATTGGTTTGAAGGGATTTTTTCGCCCTTAATTATTTATTTTCTACATTTATAGCTGAGAAAATGTTTTTGGAAGTTTGATTTTTTTTGACCATAGCTCCTGATTGATTGATTGATTGAATATCATTAAAATAATAAAAATAAACTCAAGATTATCTCATTAGATTCCAAATTTTCATGGAATATTTTATAAGTATTCACAAAAAAAAATACGGAAAAAATAAAATAATTTTGCCATAATATTTTTGGTGAAATATGATAAATTATTTCATGAATCATTCAGGACCAAATCCCTTGCATGCTTGATGTTGGATATTCATTCATCATTATTTCAAAAATATTGAATGATCACAAACCTCTAAATAAATGTATTTACCCCCAGAGATCAAGCTCCCTTAGTATATTTTGTACTAAACTTGCAATCCAAATCTGAGAACTGCGTTGAAATACAAGAGTACAGATTTTATTTTCAAATTACCAAATTTTATGAGCCCAGTGCTACCTAAGCATCCATCATGAGTGCTTTTATTAGTTTACCTGGAATACTTCAAACTTCACTCAGTATAAAGGTGTGCTGAGATATGAGACATTCTTTCATGCAGTCTTTCATGGAATAATTCCCTGTATGCTTTTAGCGGCTTACTAATTCATCAATATGTCTTAAACATGAGATTATAGTCAAATTTCACCAGAATTTATTGAAGAAAAAAGATTAAGCTTCCTTAAAAAATTTGGCAGCAAATTATTCATGCAAATGAGAGAAATTGGTTTAATTCCTAGAGGACACATTTTATTTTGAGATTCTTACAGTTTTTGCTGGTTCCAATTATTTATTATTTGAAAGAGAATATTTGAATTTAAAAAAATTTCAATCCTCCCTTGATTTGACGTCAAATTAAAATATTAAAATATTTTGGATTGCTTGTAATATATCAAATGAATTGGAGCCAAATTTTGCATCTTGAGAGAAGATTGAAACTGGTGATTATATTTCATCCATGTAATTCAGATTGATTTGCTTTCAAATTAAATAACAGAAAATATTGAGAGCCAAGCTGAATTGTTTTGGAAGTAAGGTTGAAATAAACTGAAGTAAACAAAAAGAGAAAGAAAACAGACAAAAAATCTGTAAAATTTGAATGGGAAATAAAAAAAGTAAGAAATTAGAACTCACTCAATGCAGCTAGTGGGTTTATTACAATTTTTACCTCCAACATGTGCCAGTTCATTTTACCATTCCTTGATCACGTTACATAAAATTTAATTTCCCATAACTCTAAATCTTCTGAATTCCATGCATGCACTGTAATTACTTGGAATACTCAAGAATTATTACAAAAAAATCAGGTTATTACTCAAGTTGAAAATGGTTTTTTCTGGAGTGAAAAAAAATTCAAAAATAGTTACAGGTACTGCGCCTCTTGCAGGTGCAGCCAATTTTCATAGTGAATATAATTCCAAAAGAAAAATATCCAATGGAAGAAAGTGAATATAAATATTATTAGCTAAAATTATCTGAATTAGAAAAAAATAAATATTGAATTCAAAAACCAATATCTTGAAATTTGTCAAATTCAATCTCACATTTGAAAAATTAACAAGGAGCATTCCAGTTTTGAGGTTTGAATTTTTTGTAAATTCACAAGGAAATAGGTTCTTTATTTCAGCAAGAAAAAAAAATCAAAAATCAAAATAATTGATAGAAAGAAAAGTTTAAGGATACACAGATCTTAATGAATACCACTGAATAAACTGGGGTATGAGTAGGGAGATAAAAGTTACCAGGTGCTCTCTCTAGCTAGTACAAGTTCAGTTTGATACACTCAGATCAGGAAAATATGAAGACAGACTACAAGCCTGAAGAGAAGTATGAAATTTGGAGGATTAGAACAATTGGGAACAAGCAGGAATTATGGCAGATGATTGTGAGGAGAAAGGGAAGAAATAAAAAAGAAGGACAATAGGGAGGATGGATCAATTTCTACCTCCACTTGAGCTGTTCCTGGCTCCTCCTGAGTACTGAGGTTGATTCCAATGCGGATGGTTCTAGAGCAGGATTCAAAGTCTTGGATTTCAAAACATTAGTTGAATACAGTTTTTGGCAAGAGAGAAGTGATAATATAGATGGGTTGAGAGAGAATGAACAAAAAGGGAGATGGGAGCACAGACCAAAATCATTGTGGATTGGGGAAGGCTGAGTTTTAGAGTTGAGTAGAGAATGACTCCCCAAGTCGTCATTGGATTTCTGCATGGCTAGAAAGGTGCAAGTGAGGCTGAAACTGGAGCACAATGCGTCTAGGCTTAAGGGGAACTGCAAAGATTGCATCTATGTGGTGTTGAGTCCAGTGAGAACTGTTAAATATTCAAGCCTGAACCAATGCCTCAAGCTTCCCACAAATACCCATGCATTCTGCAGTGCGCATACTTAATAATTGGAGTATGCCTTAGTTTATCAGTTCACTGGACTCAGATCCTGAATTGGTTCCTCACCAGCTGTATGTGGAGCTTAGAAAACCAGTCAAAGACGAGGCTCTCACCTTTGCATTGTCTAAATTTGAGCTCAGTCTGCCTGGCCTATGGTTCCCTGATGATCAATTGGTAATCTTTAGTTTTTTGCTTCTACGCTGCTCTCTCCCCCATCTCACTGATGGTTGATGTGATGAACAGTGGAGGAACTATTGGTTCTTGTTAGGAAGGTTTTGTTGGTTCCAGTGTGAAGGGTCTTTTACAGTTGCATACTTTTCCTGATTCATCTTGCTTTTAGGTAAAGAAGATTCTTCCAACCCTTTGTACTATCATTTTAGCTATAATTTCATTGGCATCTTACTGAAAAGAAGCCTTTTAGTTGAAAGAAAAATTAACAGATTAACATTCAAACAAAGATTCATCTATAATTGACTTACCAAATCAAAAGGAAGATGGCAGAGATGACCAAAGACAAATTGTCAGGTTGCAATATTCCCAAACTCAACAAGAAAAATTTTTCTCAATGGTCAATGAGAATGAAAGCTCATCTATGAGCAAAAGAATTAATTGAGATGTGCTTGTTTCACCCTGAAGATAACTCAGGTTTGACTGTAGCGGCTCTCACAAATGCAAACAAGAAGAGAAACAAGGCTATTGATACCCTCATGAACTATATGGGAGATGACGGCTTTGACTCAATAATAACTCCCAAAAACAAGGAAAATCCCCATCTCATCTGGAAAAAGATTGTGGCCAGACATGCTTTGCAATCTGTTAATTACAAAGGACATGTTGGGATGTGATTTATGCAATATGAATTCAATGGAAACCTCAAGGAATATATATCTGAATGCACCAAAATTCTGAATGAGATAGAAATTGTCAAACTTGGGTTTCCAGACAATGTTCTGTGCTATTCAATCCTGGATAAACTCTCTATAGATCTCTGAAAAATGGTTGAAAACTTAATTATGAACAAAAACTTGTCACTCATCCAGAAGCAACTCTGGAAAAGCTCCAGGAGATGGTTTACTTGGACAACTCACAAAAAGAATCAAAGAATAGAGATAATTTGGAAAAGTCAAAGAAAGAGGAAGCCATTGCTCTTTTCAAAGAAAAAAAAAGAAGAGAAACCTAGAACTAAACCTGGAAAGAAGAAAATCAATCAAGAGCCTTCTAGGAAATGCAAAAGTAGCCACCATAATCTCAACACTTGGCATCCCAAAGATTTATGCCACCAACTTCATCCCAAATTGGCTGAATCAAAGAAAGGGGATAGAGCAAAAGCCAACCAAGAATAAATTGCAGAAAATTCTGAGGCATGTGAAATCACAGCCAAAAAAGCTTGTCTCAGGTCTTTCAATCACAAAATAAAACTTCCTGTTCTGGACACGGGGGCATCACATCACATGGTCAGCAATCCAAGAGCTATTTTCAACACTTGAAAAGTCAACATACCATTGGATAATGGGAATAATGAACAAAAGCTCAATGCTACTCTAATTGGCACTTTGTACTTGGTAAATTACTCTGGTGATTATCTTTTGCTTCAAGATGTACTCTATGTTCCAAATTTAAGCCAGCCTCTTATCTCTGGAGAGTGTATTTTCCAAAATGATATGGCTATGAAACAAATGGAAGGAAGATTTCTCATCTGTATTGATAATCATTTTCAAATATCTGCCTTGAGTACAAACCATCTGTTAGTTATCAATAATATTTCTATCAAAGCAATGAAAGCCAATACCTCCTCGTAAGCAACTGCAGTTTAACCTAACTGGAATGACCAATTAGGCCATCCAAGCAAGAGATTCCTAAAAAGGCTACTGCCTTTTGCTGAAAATTCAAAATGTGAGACTTCCTTAGCTGAAAAAATGAATAAAAAGCCCTTTCAAAGCCACTTCTCACCTGTCTTTCAAAGGCTGCAAGCCATTCACATTGACTTAATTGGTCCCTTTCCAGCTAAATCAATAAGTGTGTCCTAGTAAATATTTAACATCATTGATCACTACTCTGGATTTCAAGAATTTAAATTCTTGAAATTGAAATCAGAAACACTGAAAGAACTCCAAAACTACCAGCTCTGCGCAGAAAATCAGACAGGTCTAAGAAAATAATCTAAGATAATGGGAATGAATTTAAGAACTCTGAATTCCAAGCCTGGACAGCATGAGAAGGAATCTCAAACATTTGCTTTCCAGCATACACTCCAGAAAAAATGGCCTTGTGGAAAGATAAAATCAAATTCTTGTGGTAAAAGCTAGATATATGCTTAGCCAATCCAAGCTCCTCTGACAATACAGATTCACAGGGGCTGCGGGGTACTGCGGAGACTGAACAAGAAAGCAAGGAAGAGGGGGAAGAAATGAAAGCAGGAACCGCGCACGCGCACACTTTGTACTTTAAAAGAACTTATGCTTCTCTTGTTGAGACCTTTCTTTCTTCTTTTTCTTCATCTCTTTTTGGTCTTCAACTACCTCACCCTCAGGTGATTTCTCCCCGTTCCTCATTCATCTATTGCCCACTCACTCTTCATTTGTCTGGTCATCACTCTGACCTTGGGTGGTCATTTCAAAGGTGGTTATCCTTTTCTGTCTCTTCCTTCTCACTTTTAATCCTGTTTCTCTTCATTGTATCTACTGTATTGCTTGGTCAGGAAATTCATCCACATCTCTTTTTGGTCTTCAACTACCTCACCCTCAGGTGATTTCTCCCCGTCCCTCATTCATCTATTTCCCACTCACTCTTCATTCATCCGGTGTGGAATTCAGAAGAGGACTTCTCCTTTAATGGTTCCCAAGTTTGGAAGTTGTTGGTCCCTTGCGTCTGTAAACCCTGAGTGAGACTTTTCACCCTATGACTGAGAGATATAGATATGAGTTTAAAGAGTCCCTCCAACCTCCTGTGATGATGATCCCCTCTCCTACTTCCGGGTTGAGGGTGCGGTTCAAGTAGCCTTCCTCTCAACCCTAACCTAGGTAAAACCACAAGCAAACAAGAATAATGAAATACAACCCTAAGTACAGAACCCTAGCCCAACTCTATCCTTCCAACCCCATCCCATGATCCATATCCCATCTGTATTGCCCGCCTGCCATTACATCCACCTGTTTTTTCCTTCTCATGATGCAAACCTGGCGCCGCGCGCAACTTGGAGCCCCCTGTCCATGTTTGCATCCACTCAACATGCCATTCCAGATATTCAAGGTACATTTGCGCAATTGGATCCATGCAATCCATGCAATCCAATCCAATCTACCCCCCGTCTCCAGATTCTGAGCCCAATTTGACTGCTTCTGAGCCCAAAGCACAGCTTTCTGAGGCAAGGCCGCACCTATTGCTGAGTGAGATGCCAATGCTGAGCGCGCAGCGCGCAGCCCATTCCAACTTGCATCCATAAAAGACCCAACATCCCCCTCCAACTTGAGTTCTGTCCCCAGAGATACACCACTATCTCACTTACCCCTAGCTATCCCTAGTTATCCCATCCCCTCACTGCACCACTACACCACACCAAGGAGAAAACCCCACCACATCATGCCCCTTCAACATTTCCTGCATGTTCTGCAGTTGGAACGGCCTCTCCTGCCGCATCCTTCTGGGCTGGCCCGCCTGTGTTTTGTGCTGAGCTGGCCACTTTTGCTGTTCTTTATCCAATGGTATGCCCCAAAACCATCCCCAAGGTTGTCTGCACAAGAGGACCCAACACAACTTGTTTGTGGTCTCAAGCAATTAAAAAATCTCCACTAATGAATGGACCCCGCCAGGCTCACCTCGGGACCAACTGCAACGGGCTGCTCCACACCCTCCTTTGCGCAAAATCCATGACTTGGGCTTGCCATTCCGTTGGGTTGGACCACTGCAGTGCCAGAACTTCCCCAATTTTGCGGCTTATCAGAACGCCGCTCACAAGTGGGCCGCACAGGTGCGGATAAACAAACTGGAAACGGACCTGCTGATCTTCAACCAACCAACCATGCCTCCCCCACTGCCACTGCGTCCTCCCACTCCCCTGCAACCTGCTCCTCCACTGGCACTTCATCCTCCCACTCCTACTCCTACTCCTCCACTGCCATCTCCATCACCGGCTCCCAGGTTGTTGCCGGAACCTTCTTGCACAAACTCCGTGGTAATAAAGTGGCCGCCGGAACTGGTTTGGAAGTCAAAGGAGAGTTAAACTCCTAAGTTGTCCGCAAGTCCGGAAGTTATTGATCTAGGCGTCTGTAAGGAGGTTGGATGCAATGGGTTCTTAAGTGTAGTGAGATAAAAGAGAGATAATGAGATGTATTCTTCTTCCTCCAATCCTTCCTCTTCCTTTCCTTTCCTTCTCCAATAGATTGATAGATTGATTATAGATCATAACCCAACCCAGAGTTGAGGGTGAGGATTTGGGTCCCCCCCTTCAACCCTAACCTAATTGCAACCACAAACGCAAAAGAACGATGAAACACAACCCCTAAGCACAGAACCCTAGCCCAACCCTACCCCTCCATCCCTTTCCCCATAACCCATGCCCCTCAATATCAACGTAGGCACAGTTTGTCCTTCTCATGGCGCGGCCATCCGCCGCGCCCTACTTGGAGCCCCCCGGTTTGCCCACCCGCGCGCGTCCATGGACCTTGCGGTCCGTAGGTTGGCCCGCGCGCACCTAACCCCCAATTGCCCCGCCCTTGCCTTCCGGACTAGCCACCCGCAAGCTTGGTTGGGCCGGCTCCATCATTTGGTCCGCGTTTCCTGGGCGGGTCGCGGCCTGGCGCCCTCAGAGTAGGCCCGACCCGCACCTGGTGCTGAGCCCCGCAATTCCTACTTCTGAGCCCGCAGCGGCTGCTGCTGAGCCCTCAGCAGGCACTGCTGAGACTGCGCGCACCCAAATGCTGAGCCTGACCTACCCAACTGCTGAGTGCGCAGCCTGCAACGCAGATCTCAACCCAAGGTTATAAATACAACACCACATCCCCCCCCAAGTTGAGTTCTGTGCCCAGAGGTCTCCCATTGCTGCCTTGCCCCCATCACACTACCAACCCACCTCTCCCACACCCACCCCCAGCTCACCTCAGCCCCTCCTCCCCTTCCGCTCCGTCGCCATCATGGTCCCCTGCAACTTCTGCGCCCGGAAAGGGCTCGCGTGCTTGATTGTTCCTGGTTGACGTGCCTGCAATTCTTGCCGTTGTGGCCATTGCCGGTGCTTGCTTGGCAAGGAAATGCCGCGTCCTCCTCCCCAATCCGGTTCCTGTCCCTGGCCGCGCAAGAGGGCCCGTCCAGATCCGTTCGTGGTTTTGGACAATGAAACAATCTCTGAGGACTTGTGGACTCTGCCTGGGTCGCCTCGTGCCCGCCCCCCCAGGAACAATCCGCGACTCTGCCTCCCCATTCCGCCGCGCAGGGTCCCCACGGAAGGAGAACTATCCAAACTTTGCGGCTTATTGGTCTGCCTTACGGCTCTGGGCGGACCGCGTTTGGGTCACGCAAGGCGCAAGGGACCCGCGCATCAATGAAATCCTCCAACGCCACGCTGGCCCTCTTCCGGTCCCTACCCCAGCCCTGGCTCCTCCCCCAACTCCTACTCCTGCCCCGGCCCTGGCTCCTCCTCCAACTCTGGCTCCTCCTTACTGGTCAGACTTGTTCGAGAGGCCCCCGACCCCGTGGGGCACCCCTCCGCCACCGGCATTGCTGGTTTTTATCTCATTGTTGCCTCCCGCTGGACCAAGACCCCCCAATGGTCTGCGGGGGACCCCTTCTTCACCAGTCCCGCCTCCTCCCAGCCCACCCAAGATTCTGGATTTCCCCGTTTTCCCGGCTGTTCCGCTCGCAAGGTTTGATGCAATGGTGGACAACGCGGACAGACTCCTTTGACGGTTCCTGGCGTCCCCTTGCGCCCACACCACCAGCAACCAACAGGAACTCTTGGCGGCTTTCCAGACCCTAGCTGCAGCGGCTTGCGCGGATGCGGAGGAGGTGATGAGGACTTGTCAAATGTAGAAGGATTGCCCCCCCTTTCTTCCTTTTCATCTTTTATCCTATTCCGTGCCTTTTTGCAAAGAAATATACTTTTTCCGCGCCGCCCTGAGTAGCCTCTGGGCTTGTGAAATCCTTTGCGCACAAGATCCGTGTCTTGAAAGCGATGCGCGCAAGTGAGAGCAAGAGTAAGTGAGAAAGAGGTCCGCGCCCGCGTCCTGAGTGAGAATGAGTGAAATTAAAGTCCAGGCCTGTGTCCTGAGCCAACAAAGTTCCCCGGAAGGTACCTGGACCGCCCCAGCCGAACTGCCACACAGTTCCCCGTACCCAATCCTGCAACAAACGCAACAATCCTACACCAGCACGCGCACAGTCATCCAAGAGAGGCCAAGAAAGAAGTTGATAAAATGATTATTCTGGGGTGTCTAGCTGTTCCAGCTGTGAACCAGCTAGGACACCCCCTTACCAAATCAGAACTGTCCTGTACGTTTCCCACGCAAAGAGGAAACAAGGAAAAGAACCAAGCCCATAGAAAAGGAAACCAAAACCCCAAGAAAAGCAGAAAGAATTTTTTTTTTTTTTTAAGGCCTCCACTCCTCGTCCCGCATTGCCCAATCCCCGGGGCTTGTCCTTGCGTTTACGGAACCGGCTAGTGCCGGGCCTGCGTCCCTGTGATCAATTATAACCAAAACCAGTACCAATCCAAGAGGCCAATCAAATATAAAAAGAAGTAGGAGAACAGACATTCTGGGGTGTCTAGTTATTCCAGCTGTGAACCGGCTAGGACACCCCCTCACCAAATCAGACCTTTACCCTACTTGCGCCCCCCCCAAGTTGACGGCTCTTCCCAGTGGTTTGTAGCCTTTCACTCCTCCAAGGTGGCGCATCGGGCGCGGGCTCCTCCTCAGACAAAGGATCTGGCCCGTCCACTGATTCTGAACTTCCAACGCCGTCCCCCATGTTTCTGCCATCCCCGGCCGTCTTGTCAAAGGAGGTGGAGCCGCGCGCAAAGAAACGCTTCACGTGCGAGGCCGCAGCCTTCCATTTGAGTGATGCCCCGTCCAATTCCTCGAGCTGGTAGCTCCCGCCCTCAAACATGGATGCCACGCGGAAGGGGCCGTTCCATTGGTTGGCAAAAAGCTTTCCCCACTGAGATTCCAGACTCTGGTTGTACAACAAAACCAAGTCACCCTTCCGCAGAGGATCCCCGAGGCGGTGGGAACAGCGCTTGTCCCAATAGCGGACCAAAGCCATCCTTGTCTTCCGCAACCTTTCAGCAGCCTTCTCCAGGGTCTTTTCCTGTTGGAGAAGCTGTTTGGCCCGCGCTTCCATGAGTTCGGCGGAGGTCTTCACCTTCCACCAGTCAATGCCCAGTAAGGTTTCAAGCTCAATGTCCACCGGAAGCACCGGATGCTGTCCGTAGAGAAGTTTGTAAGGCAAGTAGCCCATTGAGCATTTGACCAAGATGCTGTCCGCAAAGAGGACCTCCGGAAGGGCCTCCTGCCACAGTTTACCGTCCTCCCCACACATCTTTACCAGGGCGTCCTTAATGGGATGATGGCTGCGTTTGATCATCCCGGCACCCTCCGGATAGTATTCCGTGACCCGCCCAAACTTAGCTCTGCAACTCTGGACCAGTGCCATCAAGCGCCCCCGGAACTCTGCGCCTCCGTCAACAGTGACAAAGCAAAGCAAACCGTACTGCGCAAACCAATCTTCCTCCAAGAACTGAGAAACATTCTTCATTGACAACTTCACCAGAGGACAAGCCTTGACCCAACCTGACAGATCGTCCTGCGCAACCAGCAGGTATGCAAACTTCCCTGCCTTTATGTGGACCACGTCAAGAAAGACCCGCCTGAACAATGCGTCCTCCCCCCTAGGCAGCCTAGAACACCATTGTTGACACACTTCGCAAGACTTCACCCACTCCCGTACCACGCGCACCACAGCCCGCCACCAGAGCCTTGCCTTCACCTGCCTCCGTGTTTCAATCTTGCCCCAGTGCCCAAGGTCTTCGTGGAGACACCTCAGAATCATTTCCTGGTCCCTCCTTGATGTCGCAACCACCAAAGGCACCGGGGTACTTTGTTGCCACAGTTGCCCGTCCTGCATGTAGAAGTTGGTTGTCCGCCGCTTTGTGTCACCCTTCACACTTAAGGATTATTGTCTTCACCACTTCAACATGTCCTCTCCTCAGTACCATCTACCTCAGTCTAAAAGCATGGCACAAATAAAAGCACAACATCAATGGTGCAATCTGCTATTTCCTCTGGCTTGCACTGACCTTCCAATCTTGGCGACCAACTCAGTATATACTTGCAAACTTTGCGGTTAACTCCATACCGGTCGGCCATCCATTATGAGATCCAATCTCCTTCCCTGGCCAATCAAAAGCCTCAAATTTCCATCTTTGGTCATGCATTGTTTGTTAGTTTGCATCTACGTCTAACCAAGCCATCACTACTGTATAGTTTGCAATTGGACTAGTCCCTACCCTGCATACACTATTACCTCTCATTCGCATTACCTTCAACATCACTCGCTCCTATCCCAATTCTTCATGCAATTGTACGCTCAGATTCTATTGTCTTGCACTTACGTTAAGACCTTGGATCTATACCACTGCTTCATTTCCTATTCCGTTCCTGTCATTCATTGCCTTGCCGCTTCACCTGTAGTTAGCTCATCACCAGGTTGTATCTAGTCACTTTGGATTACCTTATAAGGGCTATCCCCTTGCCTGATGATTGTCTCCTCAGTTAGTTAATTTAATACGTTCTCGCATTTTGCTGCAACCTAGTTATCACATCGGACTCAGGTTGAGTTTCTTTCTTTGGAACACATTCCATTCATCTTGCCGTTTGTTGAGTGGCATAACCAAGTTTGCACTTTGCAACTGGATCTTGCTATTGGCACTTGCCCTTGCACTTGGTATTCTTTCGCGCTCACAATCATCTAAGAATTGCCCTATAGTACGTCGGGTGGTTGTGTGACAGTAAATAAACTAAATCAACTCATCTATTGTAGCCTGCCAACCTATAGTAGACTTCTTCTTTTTTGATGTCACGTACTTGCTCAACTGGGAACGCTTCCCTCACCCCTTACAATGATGAGATCCATTGGGTAGGGAGAACCAGCGCTCCTTGGGCCCAACAACCCTTAGGTCCAGTTCCTCCTTCCAAATTGCCGTCTGTGGAACCTCTCAATGATCCTTGGGCTCCTCCACGGGATGCTCCGATGGACCCTCTTGTGGAATTTGCAGACTCTGACCATTCTTTGAATGAAACCTTGACTCATGGTAGACCAGGGGTTTGCACTACTGCTCTCAAGCCTGATGCTCCAACCCTGCTTTCGACACTGATCCAGGCCCTCACTCATGGTGCCCAGCGATCTAGTCCCAGAACTCCTAGTTTTCGCACTCTGGGCATGAAACAACCCAATCACTTTACAGGAGAACA
This sequence comes from Puccinia polysora, assembly GCA_025617555.3. NCBI lineage: Eukaryota > Fungi > Basidiomycota > Pucciniomycetes > Pucciniales > Pucciniaceae > Puccinia > Puccinia polysora. The sequence continues at coordinate 52,146,686 of CM062615.1, forward strand.
CCCTCATAAGCTTAGATCCTACCTACAGTCTTGTAAAATCATATTTTCAAACAACTCCAACAATTTCCCTTCCAATAGACATAAAGTTATGTATGCTTTGTCCTTGTTAGGAGGTAGAGCCTTGCAGTGGTTCAAATCGTACCTCGAACTTTTGTCCAACAACAGTCCCACTTGTATTCTCAACAACTGGGACAAGTTCAAGAAACAATTGTTCACCCTGTTTGGCGATCCCAATGAAGTTCAAAACACCAAATCCAAACTTAATAGTTTAGTTATGAAGGAGAATAGTAGAGCTTCCGTTTATATTTCTCATTTTTGAACCTTGCAGTATCGCATCCAGTGGAACAAGGCCGCTCTTCTATTCCATTTCCGAAAGGGTTTACCGGCACGCTTAATTGAACAGCTTGCAGGTGGGGGTCATAAGACAACCTTGCTTCAGCAGCTAATTGATTGAGTGATTGAGCTTGATAATGGCTATCATGACAAGAATCGCTCTTGGCGAAACAACCATGGACCATCCACCTTGGCTCCAAGAGTGGACAACTCCTCAAAGCAAATCACGAGGAACCCAAAACCATCCAAACCAACCCCCACTTCAAACTCCAACTTAAAAGGGGAAGCCGTCGCCAAAACTCCAAAGTTCTTGGACAAGGAAACCAGGATGCTTCAAAGTGAGGAACGGCTGCGAAGGGAAAAGAACGGGCTGTGTATGCATTGTGGAGGTAAACATGATGTTGACAGCTGTGCAAAGCGGTTAGCGCGTGAAGCGGCTAAGCAGTCAAAAAATTAGCTTGTATTTTTTCTGATACCTGCAAGGAAAACTACACATTATCTAAATCACCGCGAGTAAATCTTTGCACTTGCGAGTCACTAGGTGCTCCAAGTTTGAGATTTATCCTATTCCATTCGGAAAACACTCCTTATCAAGTATTACTTGATTCCGGCGCTAATGTTTCCTTCATCAGTGAATCTTTTGCCACTTCCAAAAATCTTACGCGTTCCCAGATAGATAAATTTCCTATCTATCTAGTAAGTAGTGCGACTGAACCGTCTTATTGGGTTTCCCAAAAGGCAAAATGGGCCTTTGCATATTCCAATTTCCCCAGCTTCAAATGGGATTTATTTGTCTTGGCTATACCCGGAATGGATGATACCGTTCTAGGCCATGATTTCCTAGTTTACTGGTATCAGGATGTGAATTGGCAAGAAGGAGTAATTAAACTTTGAACCTCGCACCCCCAGGACGCTAAACTTTCAGTTAATCAGGAATTAAACAGCCTACCTGACACTGTCATTGAGTTGGATGACACTTTTCCGCCAGGAGATTTGCAATATCCTGACCTTCATTCTCAAATTCCCTCTTCAGATTTAGGAGTTATTGCTTACCTATCCCGCTTACCTCTTTCCTGTTCCTTCGAAGAGAGACAGAAACCAACCAAAAGGTGTATTTTGAGATCCCCAATCCTCTTGCACCATGCAAGCACCTCAAACCCGGTGCTCAAAGATGACAAGGTTGAAGATTTAGAAATCATTCAAGAGTCTTTAACTTTGGTTTATCATGACTTCCCTGACATCTTTTCAGCTGCAAAATCAGATAAACTGCCTCCATCCCATCCTTACAATCACAAGATCAAACTTACTGGCCCACCTCCGGCACCAGGACCAGTCTACTCTCTCTCAACGCAAGAATCAATTGCGCTTCAAGACTACATTGCGGAAAATGTAGCAAAAAGATTTCTTTGACCAAGAAATTCAAACACTGGTTCCCCTGTCCTATTTGTACCAAAAAAAGACGGCGTACTTTGCCTTTTTGTTGACTACAGGAAACTGAACCAGGTAACCTGTAAGAATGCCTATCCAGTACCGCCTATGTCACATCTCCTCACTGTCTTCCATGGAGCTACTTATTTCTCAAAGTTAGACCTTTGAGGTGCCTATAACCTAATTTGCATTAAGGAAGGTCATGAGTATTTGACTGCAATGAGAACCCGGCTTGGCAGCTATGAGTATACCATCATGCCTTTTGGCCTCTGCAATGCTCCTTCCACTTTTCAACATTTTGTCAACAACATTTTCTCCAATCTTGTAGGTAAATACCTCGTGGTATATCTTGATGATATACTATTCTACTCAAGGAACCTCAAAGATCACATTGCACATGTGCGAGAGGTGCTACAGCGACTTTGCAAGAATGACCTGTTTGCAAAAGCCTCTAAGTGCGAGTTCCATTCCTCTTCTCTTCATTTACTCCAACAAGCTCAACGCGACGACCCCAAGTGCATTGAACTTTGCAAAAGTGCAAAATTATTAGATAGTAATTACAGTATTGATGATAATGACTTTTTAGTCTATGATAATTGTATAGTAGTACCAGATAATTCTTGCATTAAGTTAGATATGTTTGAGTCATGGCATGATTCTCCGCTTGCTGGTCATCATGGGCAGGATAAAGCCTACCAATTGATTGCACAAGACTTCTACTGGCCTGGTATGACCAAAGAAGTAACAGACTATGTTAGCGCGTGCTATGATTGCAATTGTAACAATTCCTCAAAACACTGGAAGTATGGGCTGCTTCAGCCACTCCCAATTCCGCCTCATCCTTGGCACTCACTGTCTATGGATTTCATCTCTCAATTACCTACTTCTAGTGGATATGATGCTATTCTAGTAATAATAGATTGCTTCTCAAAGATGGCTTTATTTTTACGCAGTAATGTTACGGCCTCTTCAGAAGACTTAGCTAACTTGTTCATAGAATATGTATTTTCAAAACATGGTCTACCTGATAATATAGTTAGTGATTGTGGATCTCTGTTTGTCTCAAGCTTCTGAACCTTGCTATGCCAACATTTGAAGATCAATTGCAATTTATCAACGGCTTACCACCCGGAAACGGATGGGCAAACCAAGCGATTTAATCACATTCTCAAACAATATCTTTGAATGTATGTTGCCTATCAACAAGACGAATGGTCGCAATGGCTCCCACTAGCCAAATTTGCCTACAACAACTCCACTCATTCCTCCACCAAACAGTTGCCCTTCCAAACTCTTTATGGTAGAAACCCAACTTTCTCTTCCCTTCACGTAGCACCTTCTCAACCTGCTACCAATTACCTTGAAAAAATTCAATCCCTTCAATTTCAACTTTGAACCAACCTCAAAGAAGCAAACCAGCGCTATAAGGGGCAAGCAGACCAATCTCGCACTTTGGCTCTAACCTTTGCAGTAGGAGATCAAGTATGGCTCAATGCTCGCAACATTCTCAGCACTTGCCCAACTTGCAAACTCTCCGAAAGAAAGGTTGGCCCCTTTAAAGTAGAATCAGTCATCTCCCCTAACGCCTTTAAACTTACTTTACCTGCAAAATGGCAAGATATCTACCCGGTCTTTCATGTGTCTCTCCTAGAGCCAGCTTGAGTCCTATACCCAGGCAAGACTCATCCCCCTCCTGAACCGGTCACTGTCCTCAATCATCAAGAGTGGGAAGTAAGCCTTATTCTGGATTCCAGGTTACGCAAAGGAAAACTTCAATACTTTGCCAAATGGTCTGGCTTCCAGTACAACAAAGATTGCACCTTGTGGGAACCAGCCCATCACCTTTGCAATTCACCCAATCTGATTCAAGAATTCCATGCAAGCTACCCTTGCAAACCTCGGCAATCATGATTCTTTCCCATCCAATCCCATCAAATTCCATTCCATTCCATTCCACATTTCATCCCATCCAATCCCATTCCATTCCACTCCACATTTCATCCCATCCAATCCCATTTCATTCCATTCCACATTTATCTTACTCAATCACATTCCATTCCATATTCCATCCCATTAAAACCCATCTTATTTTACTATCATTTCATCAGTTAATTCCTCCATCTCACTGTGTTATTCTTTTCTCATTCTCCTTTCATTTCCACTTATTATTAAAAAAAAAAATAATAATAGTAATATTTCTATTTTTAATAATAAAAATATATATATATATATATATATATATTAAATTACAAAGTTTCTTTTATTTCTTTTTCCGCATCCTCCCAATTCGCCGTCAATTCCGCAACCATGGACCAAAAGGTATCAAGGTCTTCATTGTTGATCAATGCGGACATTCTTTGAAGTACCAGCACTTCCGTTATGATGTGCCTCTTGAAAATCTCCTTGCATCTCGCAACCCAAGCTTGCTTTGGCCGAGCATTCCATCTGCCTTCCTCTAAGAGCTCTTCATACGCTCTCTCCCTTTGGCCACCCAACGTGCCTTCTCTGATATTGTCCCTCAGGCGCCTTGCATCCATTTCAACCGGAAATACAATTTGCACCGGATCCGCTTTGCCTCGGCCCTCCATCCCTTCCGTCCGAGCCACTTCATCCCTTCCATCTCCTTCATTCCCTTCTTCTAATTCACCCTCTCTATCTTTGTTCTCTCCACTTCCGTTTCATCCATTTCCTGCTTCTCTTTCCGCTGCGTTTTCTTCCCCCTCCCTTGCTTCCTCGGTTATAACTCCTACCGGTTCCGCACCGGACACCTTGCCTTGCACCTCGGCATTCATCTGGGGCCCCGGAATTTCAGTTGGCGGTCCCCAGTTAGGTGGTGGTGGTGGTGGTGGTGTGTTGGTAGTATATCTTTGAAAACGGGGCAACACTAGCAAAAAAGCAAACAATTAGTTACTATTTGAAGTTCATTAGTTAGTCCTGATTAGTACTCACCAGGAACTTGAGTCCCCAGGTATTGTATCTCCGGCAATGGTGGTATCTTGTAATTATCCCTTGGCGCGGACCTACAACTTTGCATCTCCCTCGATGATTCCGAAGGACCCTCAAAAGTCAACTCAACATTTATAGGAAAGTTGCACACCACCTTGCGAAGGTGACATTGCTTGCATTTGCCTCAGAGGCCTTGGACAGAAGTACTGGGAATACATCACTTGTTGCGGCGAATACAGTTTTTGCAACGGCGGGATGACAATGACAAAATTCTTACAAAATTTATAAAATCTATTGGGTAATAAATTAAGTAACGTATAAGGGTATACAGTAATAATTAAACGACTTGAAATCAATGGGAAAATTTACCTGAACGCTTGCAGGAGCTCGCGTCTTTATACCCGGGCAACTGTCACGCTTTGCACTTAAGGATTATTGTCTTCACCACTTTGACATGTCCTCTCCTCAGTACCATCTACCTCAGTCTAAAAGCATGACACAAATAAAAGCACAACATCAATGGTGCAATCCGCTATTTCCTCTGGCTTGCGCTGACCTTCCAATCTCGGCAACCAACTCAGTATATACTTGCAAACTTCGCGGTTAACTCCATACCTGTCGGCCATCCATTATGAGATCCAATCTCCTTCCCTGGCCAATCAAAAGCCTTGGACTTCCATCTTTGGTCATGCATTGTTTGTTAGTTTGCATCTACGTCTAACCAAGCCATCACTACTGTATAGTTTTCAATTGGACTAGTCCCTACCCTGCATACACTATTACCTCTCATTTGCATTACCTTCAATGTCACTCGCTCCTATCCCAATTTGTCATGCAATTTTACGCTCAGATTCTATTGTCTTGCACTTACGTTAAGACCTTGGATCTATACCACTGCTTCATTTCCTATTCTGTTCCTGTCATTCATTGCCTCGCCGCTTCACCTGTAGTTAGCTCATCACCAGGTTGTATCTAGTCACTTTGGATTACCTTATAAGGGCTATCCCCTTGCCTGATGATTGTCTCCTCAGTTAGTTAATTTCATACGTTCTGGCATTTTGTTGCAACCTAGTTATCACATCGGACTCAGGTTGAGTTTCCTTCTTTGGAACACATTCCATTCATCTTGCCATTTGTTGAGTGGCATAACCAAGTTTGCACTTTGCAACTGGGTCTTGCTATTTGCACTTGCCCTTGCACTTGGTATTCCTTTGCGCTCACAATCATCTAAGAATTGCCCTATAGTACATGGGGTGGTCGTGTGAAACTTTTCCCACCAAATTTCTGTTTCTGACGCGTCCTTGGGAAACCGGAGATCCCGCAAGAAGGAGCAAAAAATTGTGTAGCGCCCAGACTGCTGCAGCGGAAGGGTGAACTCCATCTCCACCATACCCACGCAAATAACCGGAGACTCCAGTTTCAAGGGCTCCGCCCCCTCAAACGGATCCTCCCGCGGATACCGCGACAGCGCGTTGGGCATCATGAACGCCTTCCCTGGAACATGAGCCACGCCAAAAGTGAAGAGCTGGAGAAACGCCACCCACCTAGTCTTAGGAGCGTTTGGCAGCGTTGGAGAATTTATCATCCTTGCCAGGGCCTCCGCGTCAACCAGAAGCTTGAAGTGCACCCCCCAGAGCAGGTGCTGAAGCCACCGCACCATTTTGGTGGCTCCGCATAATTCTAACTTTGGCTGCGAGTACCAACTCTCCGTTGCTGTAAAAGTCACAGACTCGTAGAGAACCGGCCTATCCTTTCCATCCTCCTCCTGCATCAGGACGCCGCCCGTGCCAAACTTGCTAGAGTCAACGGTCAAGCAGATCCCTCCCGCATTGTAGTTGAGGTTTCAGAGGACAATGTTGCGGCCCACAATCTCCTTGAGCTTTGCAAAGGCAGCGTCACACTGCGCCGTCCCTTCCCATGCCGCGCCTTTCCGGGTCAGAGCCTGCAGCGGACTTGCAACTTCTGGGAACCGTTTGATGAACATGCAAACATAGCTGCACAGTCCCAGAAATTGGAGAATATGCAAGGGCGTCCACAGGGTTGGCCATTTGAGGACTTTGTTTCATTTCTTTGCCGCCATTGTCCTGCCGTCAAAAGCCACCACATGGCCTAGCACTTCCAACGCCGGAACACAAACTGCCAACTTACCCCCCAATACCGTAAGCCCTGCCTCCTCAATTCAAAACAAGACCTGCTCTAATGTCTGCGCGTACTCCCAGATGAAGCGGCGGATCTTTGGGGCCTCCTCTAGCACCGCACCCCCGTAATCCGTCTTTGGTCCTTTGATACCGGTGTTCTCAATGAAGATCAGAACCCTGTCCGGTATGTCGTCCCGCAGGATCCACGTCATCTGGGGTTGATAGACCGCCACCAAGTTTGTTTCCCCCTGCGGCAACTGCATCAGCTGCATCCTTCCCAATCCTGTCTCAAACGCTGTTAGCAGCCGCGAGTCAGGATGGAGCTTGCGCTGATCATACCCCCCCATTACATCAACCAAACCGTAACACAGGCGCCCCGCCATTGATTCCAGGAACTTTTCCACGCGCGGAGGCAATCCCATGTCCCGTATAGTGAGCAAGTTAAGCCGTTGCAGGTCGTGAACAATCCTAAGCAACTTCCCGTCCTGTTTAACAACCGCAAAAATTGGGCTAGAGTAGCTTGATGTCAACTGCTTGTACAACCCCGTCCTCACACGCTCCGGACCAGTTCCAAGAAGGGTTCCTGCACAGTCCAAGGGATTGGAATCGGCTTGATTTGCCAGGGCTCGTGCGGCACCGTGGGGATTACATAGGGGTCGCCAACCTTGCCCTTCAGAAATCTGCGCTTGTCGGGCCCAAAGGCAAGGGCCTTCTTGCGGAGAACCAACACCAATGCTAAAAAATCCTTCTCCTCCGTACTCAACCACCCCGCCGGCCCAAAATTTAGTGCCTTGATTTGCTTGTTGGTGATCCGCGCCAACCGCGTTCCCCACCTGAACTTCCTCAACGGACTGACCCAGGGATCCCAAGACCAGGAGATTGGCCTCAGAGGCCCATTCAGCCCCTGCGGCATGGGCTTGTTCTGGGGCCGGACCTTTTGCGCCACAGGCTTGTATTGCCCCGCGTTGCACCTAACCATCCTTACGCGCCCGCCGTTATTGTCGTGAATCCTGGAAACAATCAACCCGCGGCTCTTGCCTTTGCTCACGAGCGTGGCACTATGGTAGGGTTTTTGAAACACAGTACCTTCCGGTGGTGCATACTGAGGAAGAGGACTTACTTCTGTCGCTTGCGCCCTCCGCGCACTTCCTTCCGCCTTTTGCTCCTCCCTAGTCTACTGCCTGCACAAGGCCGGAGCCTGCCCCGCGCAGTACCCACGGTTGACTAGGGAAAACCCTCCGCAGGGTGGCCCTTGCGGTTGTCCCCACCTTCGGACTCTGCCTCTTTGCCAACCGCTGCCAATGGCACCCATTTCCCCTTCCCATGGTTGGAGATCATTGTCTCAAACCTTGCCCCGGACGTATCCTTCACCGTCAGCGCCCCCGTCCCTTCCTCTGTGTTGAAAGTCATTTGGGCCCGGAATCCAAAAATGAACGGCCGACCCAAAATCATGTCACGGCACTCAACCGAGAGGAACAAAAGCGGCTTCCAAACCTTTGCAACCTTCACCTCTTCTTCCTCCACCACCCCACCTACCCAACATTCCCCCCCATTGAGCGCCCGCAAGCCCATAGCACACTTTCTCCACCCCAGGCCCAATTCATCCACCAGTTTTGACGGGAGCAGGTTGACCATCAACCTGCTGTCCACCATTGCCCACACTGTCCTTCCCGCAATCTTCAGTGAGACATAGGCAAGCAGCACCAACGCGGCTTTGGATTGGCACAACTCCTGTTCCGCTTCCTCCGTCGCCGCATTCACACACTGCACTGTTGCCGGGATCCTGCAGCCCCCGTGCTCCTTCAGTCCCTGGACCATTTCCTTGACAACCACTGGAGAGACCGCGACCAGCTCCCGTAGCGTGAGAGGTATTGGTACCTCACTCCCCATCACTCGCCAAATGATTTCCGCGGCCTTCCTTCTTCCTCCGGAGTTGATTTCCCGCGCATTGCCCCCCAAAACTCAGAGCTTGATTCAATGGCCGCTCCTTGGCATCCACATCCATCTTTTCTGACACGATATGCTTGTTTGCCGCCAACGTCTTAACTTCTGCCTCCACACGCGGTGCCCGCCACGTTTTGGGCCCGGTGACAATCCCAAGGGACACCTGAGCGGCCCCTTGCCCTAACCTGCTCCACTGGCGGTGGCTGACCGGCCCCCAGGTCCACTGGTTTTCCCGACGGCAATAGGTAGGTCCCCCCGGACGCACAAACCAACCCCTTGTTCATGTCCTTGTTCAGATCCGCGCAACCAGACTTCCAATGACCTTTATCGCCGCAATATGTGCACAGGCAAACCAAAACCCCCCCCGTTGGTCCGCTACTGGGCTGAAAGCCCCCTCTTGCGTGGGGCGGCAAATCGCGCGAGAAAGCAGGAGGCGGAGCCATTGGCTGGGCCACCATCCAATTCATAAGTATCTGCAAGTCCCGTAGCATGTCTGTTACCTTGTTCACTGGTACTCCCATTGACTGTGAAGGGGCTACGGGCTGTTCCGTTGCTGGCGGGTCCACAAGCAGTAACGGTGTCGGGGCCGGGTTGGAAAAGGCCATTGGCTTCCTTGAACTCGCCCGGAACAACTGGGCCGTATCCTCAATCAGCTCTTCCAAGTTGATCTTGCTCTTGACCTCCTGGTTGATTACGCCCAGGCTTGGAAGGAGAGCAACGCTCCCATCCACTTACCGCGTTACCAACCCGCGCTTGAATAGGTAACGCTGGACCCGCGCACAAAGTTGTGGCACAAGCCTGCCTAGGAACGCCTGCTTCATGGCCCCCGTCTGACCCGCCACCACCTGGTTCTTTTCTAGGTAACTATAAATTTGGTTGAACTGGGACTTGTACTTGGACAGATCACTCCGCGTCCGCACCCCACCTTGGGAAATTGCCTCACCCGCCGCTTGCTTGAAGTCAGTCTCCCAAAAGCAGGGCTTGAGCTTCCCCCACCTTGCCATCATCTTGCCCCAGAGCCTTCCCCAGTTGCAAGCCTTGTACCCTGCCATATCCTCCACGTCCCGGAGCCTATTCTTTTCCGTGATGAAGAGAACAACCGTGCAGACCTTGTCCTCACCCTTGGCGTTTTTGGAGTCCGCCATATCCTCAAATCTCGCCAGAAAGCGCCCAATGTCCGCGGTGTCAAATTGGAGATGGGGGAAGTTCTGCGGCCTAAGCCACACCCGTCGTGGAACCTCAGCCGCCTCCAAAGGCTCCAACCAAGGAGGAGCAAAACCGCCGGACCAAGTAGTTGGTGGTGGTGGAGGTGTTGGCCCGCCAGCTCCCGTCAAGAGAGGGAACAAGGGTAGAACATTCAATCCTGGGGTAGTTGTGGGCAGCATTGCACCCACTAGCTTTGAGAGACCTAGACAAAAGATTACTTCCCAGCCAGACCCCCAGATGTGGAAGTCAAAGGAGAGTTACGCTCCTAAGTTGTCTGCAATTCCGGAAGTTATTGATCTAGGCGTCTGTAAGGAGGTTGGATGCAATGGATTCTTAAGTGTAGTGAGATAAAAGAGAGATAATGAGATGTATTCTTCTTCCTCCAATCCTTCCTCTTCCTTTCCTTTCATTCTCTGATAGATCAATAGATTGATTATAGATCATAACCCAACCCAGAGTTGAGGGTGAGGATTTGGGTCCCCCCCTTCAACCCTAACCTAATTACAACCACAAACGCAAAAGAACAATCAAACACAACCCCTAAGCACAGAACCCTAGCCCAACCCTACCCCTCCATCCCTTTCCCCATAACCCATGCCCCTTGATATCAATGTACGCCCGGTTTGTCCTTCTCATGGCGCGGCCCTCCGCCGCGCCCTACTTGGAGCCCCCCGGTTTGCCCGCCTGTGTGCGTCTGCGGACCTTGCGGTCCGCATGTTGGCCCGCGCGCGCCTAACCCCCAATTTCCCCGCCCTTGCCTTCTGGACTAGCCACCCACAAGCTTGGTTGGGCCGGCTCCATCATTTGGTCTGTGTTTCCTGGGAGGGTCGCGGCCCAGCGCCCTCAGAGTAGGTCCAACCCGCACCTGGTGCTGAGCCCCGCAATTCCTACTGCTGAGCCCGCAGCGGCTGCTGCTGAGCCCTCAGCAGGCACTGCTGAGACCGCGCGCACCCAAATGCTGAGCCCGACCTACCCAACTGCTGAGCGCGCAGCCTGCAACACAGCTCTCAACCCAAGGTTATAAATACAACACCACACCAGCGGCCTCTGTAACTCCTCCGGCGGCCACTCCCAAGATTCAGGAGATCCCCCTAATTCTGGCACTCCCACTTGCAAGGTTTGACTTAATGGTGAATGATGCGGAAGAAATACTCCGGTGCTTCCTAGCAGTTCCCCAAACTCACACCACTGGTTTGCAATGCAAAGTTCTGGTGGAATTCCAAAACCTAGCCGCGGAGGAGGTGATGAGTACTTGGCCAACATAGGGGGATCACCCCCCCTCTCTTTTCTTTCTATATTGTTCCTATTCCCGCGCCTATCTTTGCAAAGAAAACAGACTTTTGCGGCGCCAACCTAAGTAGCCTTTGAGATTGTGAGAACCTTGAGAGAAATAAGAACCGCACTCAAGATCTGCACCTTGAGAAAAATCCACGAGAGTGAGAAAAATCCGCGCTTTGAGAGCAATCCGCAAGGGTGAGAAAATCCACACCAAATGAGAGTATCTGCTGGAGATACCTGGACCACCCCAGAAAAACTGCCTCACAGTTCCCTTTACCCATCTATATAACAGAGAGAGCACAAAGAAAACCAACTGCGCGCGCACATCCTTCAAAGAGAGAGGAAGAGAAAAAGATTATCCACCCCACCCATCTATACCTTCCATCTATAAGATAACCAAAGAAAACCTGAAAAGAGAGAGAGAGATTTTTTTTAGCACCAACCCATTGCCAAGCCAGCGCCTTGCTCTTTGACCCACATCTGTTTTGCGCCATGCGCTTCCCTAGTTCCTTGGATCATCCTTTGGAAGTGGTTCTTTTCCAAAATGCGGGGCTTGTCTGGGGACCCAGATTTGCGCTGTGCCCATACCTTAAAGAAACTCATAACCTATCCAGTAATAATCCCAAAAATCCAATCCAGAGAGACAGAAATAAGAAAAAAAACATTCAGGGGCGTCTAGTTTTCCGGCTGTGAACTGGGTAGAGAACCCCCTCACCAAATCCAATCATATCCCCTATTCATCCATGGTCCCCCCCCGCCCTTGACTGCTTTCCCCAGCAGTCTGCAGCTGTTTACTCCGCCGGACGCAAACCGCACGCGTGGGCTTGTCCTCAGACAAAGGATCCGCGTTGTCATCCCCTTTGCTATCCAAACCAGCTGTCTTGTTGAATGAAGTTGAGGCCTGTGCAAAGAATTTTTTCACGTGCAAAGCCATGGCCTTCTTTTTGAGTGGAGTTCCATCCAATTCCTCCAACTGGTAACTTCCTCAAGTGAACTTGGACGTTACACCAAAAGGACTGTTCCATCAATTGGCAAACAGTTTCCCCCATTGAGTTTCCAGGCTCCGGGTTTAAAGCAGAACTAAGTCCCCCTTCTGCAACAGATCCTGGAGTTTGTGCACGCAGCACTTGTCCCAGTAGAGGACAGACTTTGTGCAGGTTGCCTTCAGTCTTCCAGCCGCTTTCTCCATCATCTTGTTCCGCCGCAGGAGCTTCTTAGGGGGGGCCTCAACTAGATCTGGGGCTGTCTTAACCTTCCACAAATCAATACCCAGAAAGGTTTCCAGTTCAATGGCAATTGGCAGCATGGGTTGCTTCCCAAATAGCAGCTTGTATGGCAAATAACCTGTTGATCTCTTTACCAAAATCCAATCTCCAAAGAGGACTACCGGAAGGGTTTCCTGCCACCTCTTTCCATCCTCCCCGCAAATTTTCACCATTGCGCCCTTGATTGGCTGGTGACTGCGCTCAATCATCCCCGCGCCTTCTGGATAGTACCCCGTCACTTGCCCAAACTTTGACCTGAAACTTTGCACCAAATCCACCAACCATCCCCAGAACTCCACGCCCCCATCAACCATTACCAAGCAAAATGATCTGTAATGCCCAAACCAGTCTTACTCCAGAAACTTCCCCACTTTCTCCGCCAAGAGCTTCACCAGTGGCTGTGCTTCCACCCATCCCAACAGATCATCAGGTGAAACAAAGATATATGCAAAGTTACCTGCCTTGACGCGCACAACATCAAGAGAAACCCACCCAAACAAAGCATCCTCCCCAGTGGTAATACCTGCTTTGCAAGGCAGAGTTTCACTTTTCTTCTGACATGCTCCGCACAACCGTACCCACTCCCTCCCCGCGCATACTACACCTGGCCACCAGAACCTTCCCCTCACTTGCTTCCGCATTTTAACCTTGCTGCAATGGCCAAGATTGTCATGCAGACTTCCCAGAATTACCTCCTGATCCACCCTTGACATGCTGACCACAAGCGGTACTGGCGCGCTCTGCAGCCACAGCTGTCCTTCCCACAGGTAGAAATTTCCCACTCTCCACGGAATCCATCTAACAATCTTGGTGAGCGTATAATCCAGAAACCAAAGATCCTGCAAATATTAACTGAGGACTGTGTACCTCCCACACTGTTGGAGCAGAAGTCAGATGCCAACTCTAACCGTTGGAGCCTCCAAATCCAGTGGTTCCCCCCTTTTTACGGATCATTGCGCAGGTAACAAGACAGCTTGTCTGGCATTGTAAAGGCCTTCCCTGGAACATGTACCACAGTGAAAGAAAACAACTGCAGGAATTCAAACCACCTGAACATAGGCACTTTTGGCAGCGTTGGCAAATTGATCATCCATGCCAGTGCCTCTGCATCCACCAGAAGCATGAAGTGAATCCCCCATAGCAGATGCTGCAACCTCCACAAAATCTTAGTTACCCCACAAAGCTCCAACTTTGGCTGCAAATGCCGGCTCTCAATTGGCGTAAACGTAATGGAATTGTAAAGAACCGGACAATATTTCCCCTCATCCTCCTGTGTCAGCACCGCCCCTGCGCAAAGCTTTCTCAAATCCACGGCCAACTCAATTCCCCCGGCATTGTAATCCAAGTCCCACAGTACAATATTGCGTCCAACAATCTCCTTGAGTTTGCCAAAGGCGTTGTCACATTTAAAACCCCAGGCCCATTCCGCGCCCTTACCCGTCAATGCCCACAATGGACTAGCAACCTCCGCAAATTGCTTGATGAACATCCGCAAATAGCTGCACAATCCCAAGAACTGGAGAATGTGTGATACAGTCTTTGGCCTTGGCCATTCAAGGACTTTTTTGCGCTTCTTTTTGGCAATCCACCTGCCTCCTGCCGCTGCAAAACCAGCTTATGCTTCCCAACATTGCACCGCGCCATCCAGACGCATCTGTTGCCATAAGCCCTAGTCAAAAACAAACCACAGCTTTTGCCTTTGCTCACAAGCATGGCACAATGATAGTGTTTTTGCAAAGTACCTCCCAGCAATGCATAATGAGGAAGGAGACTTATTTCCAGCAACCGCACGTCCCACGCTCCTTCCCTACTTTCCTCCTGCTCCTTGCTGGTCAACTGCCCGCAAAAAACCAGAGCTTTCCCCTTGTGGTAACCTTGGCCAACTAGTCAAAATCCACCTCCAGCCTACCCTTGCAAACCAACTCCACGCAGGGGTCCTCCTCTTCTTCTCTTGCCAAATCCCGTGTCCATTTCCCCAAACCTTGATTTCAGATTGTGGTTTTGAATTGCCTGCCAGAAAAATCTTCCACTTTCAACCCTTCCTTCCCCGCCTCTGGATCAAATGTCATTTGTGCTTGGAACACAAACATGAATGGCTGTCCTGAAATAGCCTCCCCGCAATCAACCAATAGAAAAGAAAGTGGTTTACAGACCCTTTCCGCCTCAACCCCATTCACGCAACATGCCCCGCCATTAAGCGCGCAAAGCCCCATTGCGCATTTCTTCCAAACCAATCCCAATTCATCAACCAATCAAGACGGAAAGAGGTTCACCATGGGACTGCTATCCACCAGCGCCCATAGCTTCCTCCCAAAAATCTTCATTGGAACATAAGCTAGCAGAGTTGAAACCAATTTCATTGCTGCTAGCTTGCGCTCCGCGTCATCCCAAGCCAAGTTCACCCGCTGAAAAATTGGAGGGATCCCATTGTGTCCGCAATCCTTCAGTGCTTGAACCATCTCATCCACTACCACCGGCAACACCACCGCCAACTCCTTCAAGTTCAAGGGAATAGTTGTTTTGTTCCCCATCACTCTGCACACAATCTCCGCCGCCTTCTTCTTCCCTACTGGATTCACCGTCTGCCTGTCTTTTGTGAAGAAATAAAGGTTATCCCCCTATAATCGTCCCAAGGTTTGGAAGTTAACGGTTCCCTGCATTTGAAAAGAGATGAGGATGTCCAAAGTCGCACTTAAATGAGGAATAGAAATAAGGAGATAAAGAGATAAAGGAAAGTAGAGAGAGAGAGAGAAATTGCCAATCCTTCAATCCTAAGAACTTTCCACCTGGATGTGTATCCGGTATGAGTTCCTTTAATCTCTTGGTGAGATGAGTGATCCAATCCAATGATCTGATGTGATTCTTCCTCCTCTGCCTCCATCCATGCCCCCCTCCTCTAACCCGGAGTTGGGAGTGAGGATAAGTCCTCCCCCTCAACCCTAACCTAAGTACACACGCAAATGATAGTATGACAAAGAAACAGAAAACAATCCCGAAACAGAAACCCTAGCCTCCTCTCCCCACCTCCTCCGTACCAAACTCCCCCCATCATCCGTACGCCGTTCCGCCCATCCGGTTTGTCCTTCTCATGACGCGGTCCTTGCACCGCGCCCTACTTGGAGCCCCCCGCTCCTGTCCGTATCCGTTTGTCTGCGCCCGTTGTGGGTGTTTGGTAATATCCGGCATGATCCGCACGCTTGCCCGTGCGCTCCATCCGTTCCTTCATAGCCCGCAGATTGCTCCGCCCCTACGTATCCAAACCGGTGCGCCCGCAAACCTAGTTGAGCGCACTACCTTCCGAATCTGATCTCCGGGGCGGATCACCGCCCACGCCGCATTCAATGCTGAGCCCAACCCGTCCACCAGGTGCGGAGCCAAACAGCGGCTGCTGCTGATCCAGTAGCTGCCGCTGCTGAGCACTCCGCATACCCTAATGCTGAGCCCGCTTGCCTCCAATGCTGAGCGCGCAGCCGCGACGCAGTTCCAAACCGTGTCTAAAAATTGACACCACATCCCCCCCAACTTGAGTTCTGTCCCCAGGAGTTTCCCATTGCTTCACCATACCACCACCTCCGCTACGTCCACTCCACCCCCACCACTCCAAATACCACCTTCCCCGTCTTCCCTCCTCTCCATCGCCATCATGCTCCCATGCAAGTTCTGCGCCCGGAATGGGCACGCGTGTTCAATCATCCCCGGTCAACGCGCCTGTGTTGCTTGCCGTCGCAGCCATTGTCGCTGCTTGCTTAGCGACAGCATCCCTCAAGCTCCCCCCAATCCGGCTCTTGCCCCAGGCCGTGCAAGAGGGCTTGTCCGGACCCGTTTGTGGTTTTGGACAACGAGTCAATCTCAGAAGGCTCGTGGACACCACCCGGTTCACCTCCATCCTGCCGCCCCCAAGCTCCGTCACCCACCACTTTGCACGTGAGCCGGGACTCGGCATCACCTCTCCGCCAGGCTGGACCTCCGCAACGGGGCAAATACGAAACCTTGGAGGAATGGCACGCGGCGACCCGCGCTTGGGCCGCCGCTGTCGGCGTGAACCAAACAGTACCGGACCCAAGACTCTATGGAAGACCCGTGGCCGCACCAGCACCCCCTTCTCCTCCTCCGCAACCGCCAACACCGCCCGCGCCACCAGCGGCCTTGGATGAGGGGCCTACAACCCCCAACGTTCCTCCGCCTCCGTCACCTATAGTTGTCCCGTCATTGCCTCCAGCTGGACCAAGCCCCCCTGTTGGTTCCCCAGGGGCCCCATCTCCACTGGCCGCTCCTCCAGCCAGCCCTCCCAAGATCTTGGAGATTCCTATCATAATGGCGCTCCCGGAGGCGGGCTTCAAAGCTTTCGCGGAAAGGTTGACCACAATGTGGTAAACCAAACCTGTCCTACAGCCATCAGACTCATTTTGTCTTATTAATTATTATTCTTATATCAAATTAAAGTCAAGAACATACTAAATAAATTCCAAACCCCTCATAAAGTATGCTCTAAACTCAAACCAACCTGAAAACCCAAATCAATCACCAGATAAAACCCTTCAACCATATCAACACCTGTCCCAAAAACAACCCAAAACCTGTCACAGACTGGATTATGTCACATGGATTAATGGAAAGTCTTAATTTAATATATAATCAAAAGATTTTTCTCAAAATAACCACACAACAAAACAACATACCCCATACCAGCAGGACTTAAACCATATCAATACCAATGTTACACTACAACCAGTACTATGAAAGCAAGTTACACTACTTTTCTGGAACTTTTACCACCAGATAAGCCCTCAGAAGCGTCCTCTCAAGCACTATGATACTCATTTTGCCACCATTCCAACCATACAACACACACACATGCACCAACAGAAGCAGGGGCTCATGCAGCCAAGTATCTCTTAATTCTCACCAACCAGCAATAACAACTCAGTACACATGACTTTTCTGGAACTTTCACCACCAGATAAGCCCTCTGAAGCGTCATCTCAAGCACTCTGATACTCAGTTTGCCACCATTCCAACCATACATCACACATACATGCACCAACAGAAGTAGGGGCTCATGCAGCCAAGTATATCTCAATTCTCACCAACCAGCAATAACAACTCAGTACACATGACTTTTCTGGAACTTTAACCACCAGATAAGCCCTCTGAAGCGTCCTCTCAAGCACTCTGATACTCAGTTTTCCACCATTTCAACCATACATCACACATACATGCACCAACAGAAGTAGGGGCTCATGCAGCCAAGTATATCTCAATTCTCACCAACCAGCAATACCAACTCAGTACACATGACTTTTCTGGAACTTTCACCACCAGATAATCCCTCTGAAGCGTCCTCTCAAGCACTCTGATACTCAGTTTGCCACCATTCCAACCATACAACACACACACATGCACCAACAGAAGTAGGGGCTCATGCAGCCAAGTATATCTCAATTCTTACCAACCAGCAATAAAAACTCAGTACACATGACTTTTCTGGAACTTTCAAAACCAGATAAGAGCTCTGAAGCATCCTCTCAAGCGCTCTGATACTCAGTTTGCCACCATATTAACCATACAACACCTGCAAGCCACACTCTCAAGTTACCCAAGGGGACATGCGGTAAAACAGCATACCTCATATCTCCACAACTAATTACATTGAAACAGCATGCAGGTAGTTCCTGCAACATTTTATACATGATAAGGGCTCAGAAGCGTCTTAAGAAACACCCAGAACATGACTTTCCACCACCAAACCCATGCATGTCACACCATTCAAGCTACCAAAGAGGGCTTGCAGCTGCCAAGCATGTTTCATGCTTTTCCCAACCAGCAAAAATTAATCCAAGCTGCCGGCAACTTCTGCATCATTTTTTATACAAGATAAGCACTTGGAAGCGTCCAGATCACACCATTCTTATCTCTTATCTCATATCTTAGCCTGACTCTCAAAGATTGAACTAAAAAATACAGTTATCTCTCAGCCTGATTTACACATTTTATCACCAGAATGATCTGTCTCATGTAACTGTACCCTCCTGTGCTTCAACAGTGCAGAGAGAGGCTCAGAACCGCACTCAGGGGAGCCCTGGGCATCCCCTGAGGAAGTATTTTTTCTATTTAAGGGGCCTCTTTTGCCCTATCCAAGTTGTATGGCATGGCATCAGCCCAGAATATGGCATCAGCCCCCTAAGGTCTATGGCCTCTGCCTGATCAGTACCAGTTTGTCAGTGAGCCAGAATCAAGTTAAAAGGAAATAAAGGATCATAAACGAAATTATCATTGACCATTTGACCAAACCCCTGGTGTTTTTGAAGAAGGGTTTTTGAGAAAAGGCCTGTTATTCAGCACCTGTTTTTAAGAGGGAAAACCCCTTATTTTTTGATTAGTAAATTCATAAAAGAGGAAGAGCACAACAGAACAACTAACCAAGCTTCTTTTCCGCCCAGCTCCCTGTGGGCAAGCCCATCTTTGGGTCCCCCTACTGGTTAAGCACCTTTTGGTCAACCCTTAAATCCTTTAATTGGAATTGAAAAAAATAGTCGGAAAAAGTCGAAAATTCTTGATTATTAATTGGTGGAAGCTTGCCAATAATCCAATCCAACCTGGAATAGTCTTGCAATTCCTAAAAATCTCTATTAATAATTAATCTAGGTCTGATAAGAGACCTATTTTAAGTCTCAAAGAAACCAGCCACTAATTAAAAAAAATTATTGTACAGACTTATTATAGTTCAGAAGGGCAGGCAATTCAAAACCACCTTAGCTTACCTCTATCTATTCAAGACTAGTAGTAAACTAAATTCCCCTTTTAGTGACTGCCAGAAAGCTATTTGCTAAATAATCCCATAATCCCTTGGAGTCTCTACAACGATGCTCCGGAATTTCCTTGCAATCCCCGGCGCACAATCCTTGGAATCCCAGCGCAAACTCCTGGCGTCTTTCTGGGCTTTACTGGCGGCCTCAAGGGCGGAAATGGATGAAATGATGAAGATGGCTTAGGCGCATTGCCCCCCCTTTTACCCTTCTCCCTTTCCTCTACTTCTTCTCTTCTTGTTGTTGTACCGCGCTTCCCTTTCCATTAAGAAAATACATGTGTCCGCGCGAGGTCCTAACCTTCTGAGAAAAAGTGTGCAACCGCGCTTTGTGAGAGTGAGCTTGAGATTGAGTCCGCGCCCGCGCGCTTGCTTTGTGAGCAACCGTAAGTGAGTAGCTGTTCCAAAAGAGGCACCTTGACCGCCCCAGAAAAACTGCCACACAGTTCCCCATACCCTTCCTGTAACAAACACAACAACCAAAACACCAGCGCGCGCCACCGTAAGGGAAGAGAGAGAGAGAGTAAGAGAACGGACATTCTGGGGTGTCTAGTTGTCCCGGCTGTGAACCGGCTAGAGCACCCCCTCACCAAATCAAGCTTATTCTCATACCAGCCACCCATCCTTGAGATATCCTGAGAGAAAGAAAAAGAGAAAAAGAAACCAACAGAGAAGAAAAATAGAAAAGAACACCCTTTTTTTTGCGCAACGCCCGTAGACCGCCCGCAAATTGCTCTTTGTCTGGCTTCCCCCATCCGCAGGATTGCCCATGCGTCCCGGTTCCGCAGGGCTTGTCCTCATGTTTACGGACCCGGCTTTGTGCCGCGCCCGCGTTTCCTGCAAAAACCCCAAGCCAGCAAAGACCCCACAATCCAGATAAGAAAGAAACATAGAGAAACAAACATTCTGGGGTGTCTAGTTATTCTGGCTGTGAACCGGCTAGAGCACCCCCTCACCAAATCAAAACTTATCCCCTTCCCCCTCTACCTCCCCCCCCCCAACTTGGCCACTGTCCCCTGCTGGTCGCAACCGCCTACTCCGTGCAACGGCACGGTCTCCACTTCTCCGCCCAAGGACAAATCCCTGGATTGCGTTCCTACACCATTTCCGCGCTCCACACTCCCCTCGTCAGATCCTTCACCCCCTTCCTCCGTTTTTTCAAATGAGGTAGAACCCCGCGCAAAGAAGCACTTGACATGCAACACCGCCGCCTTCCGTTTCAGCAGAGTACTGTCTAATTCCTCCAACTGATAGCTGCTGCCCTTGAACTTGGATGACACGCGGAACGGGCCCTTCCACCGGTTAGAAAACAACTTCCCCCACTGAGACTCCAGACTTTGGTTGTACAGGAGCACCAAATCCCCCTTCCGCAAGGGATCCCGGAGGCAATGCAAGCAGCGCACCGAAACCATCCAAGTCTTCTTCAGCCGGTCTGCGGCCTTTGCAAGCTTTCCGTCCCGTCAAAGGAGATGTTCAGCGCGAGCCTCAAGCAATTTGGCGGAATTCTTCACCTTCCACCAGTCAACCCCCAGGAACGTCTCCAACTCAATGTCCACCGGAAGCACGGGGCGCTTCCGAAAAAGTAACTCGTACGGCGAGTAGCCTGTTGACCGCTTCACCAAAATCCAATCCGCAAACAGAACAATTGGAAGGTTCTCCTGCCAGCGCTTACCATCCTCCCCGCACATCTTGACCAGGGCGTCCTTGATTGGCTGATGCCCGTGTTTGATCATGCTGGCCCCCTTGGGATTGTACTCCGTTACTCGGCCAAACTTGGCTCCGCAACTCTTCACCAACTTGACCAAACGGCCGCAAAACTCAGCCCCTCCGTCCAATGTGACCAGACAAAGCTACCCGTACTGCGCAAACCGATCTTCCTCCAGAAATAGAGCAAATTTGTCTGCCAAGAGCTTGACCAACGGAAGCGCTTCCGCCCAACCAGACAGGTTTTCCCGCGCGACGAGCAGATAGGCAAACTTACCGGCCTTGATGTGGACAACATCAAGCAAGACTCGACAAAAGAGGGTGTCTTCCCCCATGGGGTTTCCAACTTCCATGGGCAGGCTCGCGCTCCGCCGTTGACAGGCTTTGCAGGACGCCAGCAATTCCCGCACTGCAGGCACTACACCCGGCCACCAGAACCGCTCTTTGACCCGCCTCCGCGTCTCAACCTCCCCTCAATGACCAAGATTGTTGTGAAGGCTCCGGAGGATAGCTTCCTGATCCGCCCTTGAAGTGGTAACCACAAGAGGAACCGGAGTCTTCCGCCGCCAAAGCTGCCCCTCCTGTACGTAGAAATTCCCCGCCCGCCTCTTTGCCCATTGCATGTCCTTCTCCGTAGCTCCATTGGGAAAACGAAGGTCCCGCAAGTAGTCATAAAGGATCACGTACCGCCCGGTCTGCTGGAGCGGCAGCTGAACGCCTGCCTCCACAACCCCTACCTTGACAACCGGGGTCTCTACATTGAGCAGTTCCGCGTCCTCAAACGGGTCGTCCCTTGGATACCGCGACAACGCGTCCGGCATAGTGAACGCTTTCCCCGGAACATGAACAACAGCAAAGGAGAAAAGTTGAAGAAATGCCACCCACCTGGTCATGGGAGCGTTGGGCAACGCCGGGGAATTGATCATCCGCGCCAGCGCCTCCGCGTCCACCAAAAGCTCAAAGTGGACCCCCCACAAAAGATACTGGAGCCGCCGCACAATCTTGGTGACCCTGCACAACTCCAACTTTGGCTGGGAGTACTGGCTTTCTGTTGGAGTGAAGGTGACCGACTCATAAAGTACCGGCCTATCCTTGCCCTTGTCCTCTTGAGTGAGAACCCCCCCGCGCCAAATTTGCTGGAATCAACCGCTAGCCTAATTCCTCCCGCGTTGTAGTCAAGATCGCGGAGCACAATGTCATGTCCCACAATCTCCTTGAGCTTCCGGAACGCGCAATTGCATTCTTCCCCCCACTTCCACTCCGCGCCTTTCCGCGTTAGTGATTGGAGCGGGCTTGCCACCTCCGCAAACCTCTCGATGAACATACAGACATAGCTACATAATCCCAAGAACTGAAGGATATTTGACACCGTCCGTGGGTTCGGCCATTTGAGGACCTTGTTCTGCTTTTTCTCTGCAATTCGCTGGCCATTGGAAGCAACAACATGGCCAAGGACTTTGAGCGCCGGGACACAAACCTCCAACTTCTTCCCCGACACCGTCATTCCTGCCTCCTTGATGCGAAACAGGATGTGTTCCAATGTCTGCGCATATTCCCACACAAAACGTCGGCCGCTGGGAACTTCAACCAGCTCCACTCCCCCGTAATCGGATTTTGGACCTTTGATGCCCGCGTCATCAATGAAGATTTGGACTCCCTCCGGAAGATCATCATTCAGGATCCAAGTCATTTGCGCCTGGTACACTGCCACCAAATTGGTCGCGCCTTGCGGGAGCAGAGTCAGCTGCATTCTTCCCAACCCAGTCTCAAATGCCGTTAGAGGCCGCAAGCGAGGATCCAACTTGCGCTGGTTGTATCCCCCCATCACATCCACTAAACCGTAACAAGCGCGCCCCGCCATTGACTCAAGGAACTCGTCAACGCAAGGGGGCCGTCCTGCGTCCCGGATTGTAAAAGATTTGAGCTGCTGTAGATCATGGACAATCCTCAAAGACTTTCCATCCTGCTTAACTACCGCAAAGATTGGACTGGAGTAACTAGAAATTGACTGTTCGTAGAGGCCAGTCTTCAGCTGTTCCCGCACCAACTCCAGAAACTGCTCCCAGACCGCCCGCGGTATTGGAATTGGCTTTTGATCAACAGCGGGGATGACATAGGGGTCACCAATATTGTTTTTCAGAAGCCCCCGCTCTTCAGGTCTGAACGCAAGCACTCTTTCCCAAAGAACCAGAACCAAAATCAGCAACTCACGCTCATCCGTACTCAACCATCCCGTTGGGCCAAAATTGAAAGCTGCAATCCGCTCCTCTGTGATCCACGCTGAACTAGTAACCCACCCCAAAGCCTTAATTGGGGTGACCCAAGGGTCCCGCAACCAAGCAATTGGTTGAAGCGGTCCGTTCAGTTCCTGGGGCATCGGCTCATTCCTCAGTCGGAACTTCCGTGACACTGGCTTGTACTTGCCTGCGTTGCACCGCATCATCCGCACGCAACCTTTGCTGTAAGTCCTGCACAGAACAGAACCGCGGCTTTCGCCTTTGCTCACAAGTGTGGCACGATGATAGGGTTTTCAAAGCGTAGTACCCTTGGGCAATGCATACTGAGAAAAGGGACTTACTTCTGCAACATGCGCGCCCTGCGTTTTCCTTCCCCCCCTCCCTGCTCCTCATTAGTTGACCCTTCGCGCAAAACCGGAGCTTGTTCCGCACGGTCTCCTTGGTCAACTAGGAAAAATCCTCTGAAGGTGGCCCATTGCAGACCAACTCTGCGTCCGGTTCCTCCTCATACTCCAACACTCTCCTCCGCTTCCCTTGCCCATGATTGCAGATAGTCATCTCAAACCTTCCGCCGGACAAATCCTCCACCGTCAACGCCTCTGTTCCCGCCTACGGATCAAAAACCATTTGTGCTCAAAACCCAAACATGAACGGCCTTCCCAAAATCACATCCCCACAATCAACCAAAAGAAAAGAAAGAGGCCTGCAGACCCTTGTGACCTCAACCTCCTCCTCCTTGACTACTCCATCCACACAACACTCCCCTCCGTTAAGCGCGCGGAGACCCATCGAGCATTTC
Source organism: Puccinia polysora (assembly GCA_025617555.3). NCBI lineage: Eukaryota > Fungi > Basidiomycota > Pucciniomycetes > Pucciniales > Pucciniaceae > Puccinia > Puccinia polysora. The sequence continues at coordinate 52,170,769 of CM062615.1, forward strand.
CGCCAAACCAACCCCAAATCATCCACCATTGGCAATGGCAGCAGGTTCACCATTGAACCGCTGTCCACCATAGCCCACACCTTCCTTCCCGCTATGACCATCGGAACGTAAGCAAGCGGAGTCAAAACCAATTTCAAGTTGCACTCCCCGCGCCCCTCCTCCTTCCGCGCCATGTGAACCCGCTGCACCGTCTGAGGTACCCGGCCCTGACCGCAATCCCGCAACGCCTGAACCATCTCATCTACCACCACCGGAGATACGGCCGCCAGTTCCCGCAAGGTCAGCGGAACTGGAGTCTCGTTACCCATCACCCTTTGCACAATGTCCGCCGCTTTCTTCTTCCCTACAGGGTTTTCTGCCGGCGCCTTGGTTGCGGGCACGCGCGCGGCCGTTTTTGGAACGGCCGACGGGGGTCACTCCTTCGCGTCCACCTTCATTTTATTGGAGACCACTACCTTTTCTTCCGTTGCCACTAACCTTACCTCAGCTTCCACCCAAGGTGGTTGCCACAATCCGGGACCGGTAACAATGCCCAGTGATGCTCGCGCCGTTGTTCCCACCTCCTGACCCCGTGTGCGCACCTGCTGCATTGCCGTCGGCTGGCTTGGCTCCATTGGAATCTGTTCGCCCGTCAGAAACATGTACCCCATCCCCGCCGTTTGAACCAATCTCGTGCTGAGATCCTTTGTAAGCTCCTCGCACGCCGATCGCCAATGACTGTTTGCCCCGCAGTACGAGCACCCCCTCGGCACAAAGGTACCGGGCGGCCGAAACCATTCCACCATGTGAGGTGGAGGCCCTTGCCGCTGCTGCTGGCCCATACGGCTCATGCAGATCTTCAGATCCTTCATTAGTTCCGTCAATTTGCTTACCGGAGGGGTGGGCGCGGGTTGAGGAACCCGAACACGTGTGGAAGTAGGTGGAACTGGGGCCGGAAATTGCGCCGGAGCCAGAACCTGGGGGGCAGATTTCTTCGGTCCCGCTGGGAAGGACTTAGCGGTGTCCTCAATAAGCTCCTCTAAGTTGAGCTCACTCTTCACAGCCCGGCAAATGACAGCCAACTTGGGAAGGAGCGCAATGCTCCCGTCCAATGACCGCTTTACCAAGTTGTGATCGTAAAGATTCCGCTGCACCCTTGCCCGGAGTTGAGCGCCTAGACCGCCCAGAAACACGCGTTTCATGGCCCCCGTCTGTCCCGCCACCACCTTGTTCTTTGAAAAGTACCGATAGATCCGATCGAATGTTGAGGTGTACTCCGCCAGCTCCACCCGCGTTCTGACCCCTCCGCGCGCGCTCGCCTCCGAGGCCACGCGGTTGAAATTGCTCTCCCGGAATCAAGGTTTGTGCCTACCCCACCGCGTTAGGATCTCCGCCTTCAGTTTTGGCCAATCTTGATTCTTGTAGCCTTCCATTTCCTCCACATCCCGGAGCTTCTCTTTGTCCATAATGAACAGGACAACAAGCCGGGCCCTATCAGCGTCCGACGCACCTTCTGCATCTGCAATAACTTGTTTCTTGAGATAAATTGCTCCACATCCGCGGTGTTGAATTGGATGTGAGGGTAGTCGCGCGGCCTGATGCAAACCGGATGAGTGGGTTCATGGTCACTGGAGACCAATGGGGGAATGGCGTAGCTTGTCCTGGGTCAAGCGGAGGGAGGGGGAGGAGGAGGGATGGAAGAAGAGAGTGGGGTAGGAGTAGTGGACCCGGAGACGGAAGGAGAAGGAGAAGAAGAAGAAGGAGCGACTGTAGGGAGGTATGAATAAGAAATTGCGCCCAGTTACCTTCAAAAGACAAGAAACGGAAGGTAAGTTCCCGGCCAGACCCCCAGATGTGGAAAGAATAAAGGTTATCCCCCTATAATTGTCCCAAGGTTCAGAAGTTAACGGTTCCCTGCGTTTGAAAGGAGATGAGGATGTCCAAAGTCGCACTTAAATGAGGAATAGAAATAAGGAGATAAAGAGATAAAGGAAAGTAGAGAGAGAGAGAGAAATCGTCAATCCTTCAATCCTAAGAACTTTCCACATGGATGTGTATTGGGTATGAGTTCCTTTAATCTCTTGGTGAGATGAGTGATCCAATCCAATGATCTGATGTGATTCTTCCTCCTCTGCCTGCATCCATGCCCCCCTCCTCTAACCCGGAGTTGGGAGTGAGGATAATTCCTCCCCCTCAACCCTAACCTAAGTACACGCGCAAATGATAGTATGACAAAGAAACAGAAAACAATCCCAAAACAGAAACCCTAGCCTCCTCTCCCCACCTCCTCCGTACCAAACTCCCCCCGTTGTCTGTACACCGTTCCATCCATCCGGTGTGTCCTTCTCATGAAGCGGTCCTCGCACTGCGCCCTACTTGGAGCCCCCGCGCCTGTCTGTATCCGTTTGTCCGCGCCCGTCGTGGGTGTTTGGTAATATCCGGCATGATCCGCGCGCTCCATCCGTTCCTTCATAGCCCGCGGATTTCTCCGCCCCTACGTATCCAAACCGGCGCGCCCGCAAACCTAGTCAAGCGCACTACCTTCTGAATCCAATCTCCGGGGCGGATCGCCGCCCACGCCGCATTTGATGCTGAGCCCAACCCTTCCACCAGGTGCAGAGCCAAACAGCGGCTGCTTCTGAGCACTCCGCATACCCTAATGCTGAGCCCGCTTGCCTCCAATGCTGAGCGCGCAGCGGCAACGCAGTCCCCAATCCGTGTCTATAAATTGACACCACACCGTTTCCAGAATGCGCGCAACTGGCTTAGGAGCTACCGGCAGTACCTGCTCTTTAGCATCCACATCCATCCTTTCCACCGCCGCCGGCACCTCCTTTGCTAGTAACCTCACTTTTTTCTTCCATGCGCAGTGGTTTCCATACCCTGGCACCAGTGACAATCCCAAGCAAAGCTCAAGAATTTACCCCCAATTCATGACATTGCTCTTGCACTTGCTCCATGGCGGTTGGATTCCCAGGTTCAGTGGAGATCCGCTTGCCCATTGCAAACATGAATCCCATTCCCACTGGTTGAACCAATCCTGCCTTGAGATCCCTTTTCATGTCATTGCACTTCAACCGCCAATGCCCCTTGTCCCCACAGTAATTGCATAACCCCAACAGGGGCTGATTCAACAGCAGAAGTGGTCCCCCAATGTGAGGAGGCAGATGGTGCGGCACTGACAACATTTGACTCAGGAAGATCCATAAATCCTTCATCTTTTCCGTCATCTCACTAATCTCCTGGCTTGTTGTCAGTGGTGTTGCCGGAGCGCGTTCTGTTTTTGAGGGGCCTACAACCAGAGCCTGTGTTGGCGCTGACGGAGGGTGAAAAGCGTACTTCTTTTACCCCATCCATTGGGAAAGACCTTGCTGTGTCCTCCATCAGTTCCTCCAGGTCCAAATTGCTCTCCACCACCCAACGGATGATCAGGATGTCTGGGAGAAGCGCAATGCTCCCATCCAAAAACCTCTTTACCAAGTTGTTGTCTTATGAGTGCTGCTGCACCCACATGCTGATTTGGGGACCAAGTCCACCCAAAAACGCCCTCTTCATCATGCCCGTCTGCCCTGCTATCACCTTTTCCTTTGCAAGGTAGCGGTAGATCCAGTCAAACATCACTACATACTCCCCCAATTGCGCCTGCATCCGGAATCCACCATTTTAACTTGCTTCCACCGCGGCTTGCTCAAATTTTCTCTCCCAACACCAATGTTTGGGCCTTCCCCACCGCGCTAAGATTTCCACCTTCAGTTTTTGCCAATCAATTTCCTTGTATCCTTCAATCTCTTCCACATCCCAAAGCTTCTCTTTGTCCATAATGAAAAGGAAAACAAGACAAGCCTTATCCAAACCTGTTGCGCCTTCTGCATTGGCATTTCCTTTGTATCAAGCAAGGAAGTGCTCAACGTCCTCAGTGTTGAACCAAATGTGTGGATAGTCCCACGGCCTGATGCAGACAGGCTTGTGATTGGTGCTGTCTTTGGAGCAAGGGACACCGTATCCCACCCCTGATGGAGGTTGCTTCTGAGAAGCCGGAGGAAGAGGAGGAAGAGGAGTAGGGGTAATGTTAGACAACCCTGAAACAGTCAATGGGTGGTACTGGGACATCACACTTTTTAGTTTTGAGAGACAACGAACAAAAGTTTACTTCCCCGCCAGACCCCCAGATGTGGAATTCAGAAGAGGACTTCTCCTTTAATGGTTCCCAAGTTTGGAAGTTATTGGTCCCCTGCATCTGTAAAAACTGAGTGCAACTGTTCACCCTAGGACTGAGAGATAGAGAGATGAGTTTAAAGAGTCCTTCCAACCTCCTGTGATTATGATCCCCTCTCCTGATTCCGGGTTGAGGGTGCGGTTCAAGTAGCCTTCCCCTCAACCCTAACCTAGGTAAAACCACAAGCAAACAAGAATAATGAAATACAACCCCTAATGACAGAACCCTAGCCCAACTCTATCCTTCCAACCCCGTCCCATGATCCATATCCCATACCCCATATCCCATCTTTATTGCCCGCCTGCCATTACATCCACCTGGTTTGTCCTTCTCATGATGCAGCCCTTGCGCAGTGACCAACTCAGAGCCCCCTGCGCATGTCCGCATCTTCCCAATGTTCCATTCCAGATATCCAAGGTAAATTGGTGCAATCCAATCCGCGTGTTGCAAGATGTGCAATCTGTCCAATCCAATCCAATCCGCCTTGCGTCTCCAGATGCTGAGCCCAATATGACTGCTTCTGAGCCCCCAGCACGGCTTTCTGAGGCCAGGCCGCACCCATTGCTGATCCCACCGCTACTGCTGAGTGCGCAGCGCGCAGCAAATTCTAAGTTGGGTCCATAAAAGACCACCACACCAGTCATCACTCTGACCTTGGTTGGTCATTTCAAAGCTGATTTCTTCCCTTTCCTCATTCATCCATTGACCACTCACTCTTCATTTGTCCGGTCATCACTCTTACCTTGGGTGGTCATTTCAAAGTTCTTTACAGGTTATGAGCCCAGCAAACCTCAACTGCATTCTCCATTCCATTTAAACCTAAATTTGTCATGTCACCATCCTGGAGCCCTACCAGCAAAATCCACTCCATCCCCTTCTCCCACCCTTTCCTCCAATCAGACCAACTCTGAGGAAAACTCTGCTTACAATTCATTAACTCCCTCAAACTCAACTGAAGTTATTCTACAACAGCTTACTAGTATGTCCCCTTGGCCAACCTCTATCATGGGAGAATACCTACCACAAACCAACATCCCAAAACTCACTGGAACTAACTTCCCAAGCTGGAGAAATTCAATCATCACACAACTCAGCTTCAAAGACCTGGACAATCTAATCAAGGAAGAACCTCCTGCCAATCCTAACACGCAGGAGAGACTAAGACTTAAAAAGGCCACTGCCTTCATCCAGATGCATCTTGATCACCAAAACTACACTATTTTTGTTGACAATCCTTACGAGTACTTGCCCAGGCCCTATGGGATTTGATCTGCTCTCACTATGCAACCAAGTCCATGGAGAACATATCTCACACAATTGGAAAAATGCAAAACATGGACTTTTCCTCAGGAAACCTCAGCTCATCAATAAGCAAATTCAGAGAAAATTTTCAACTTCTACGGGAGGTATCCTGAGGAAATTTTGACAGCCACACCTTGGAATCTATGTGGGCCTATAACATTCTTGAGCAACTTCCCAAACAATTCCACATATTCAAGTACCTCCAATATTCTCAATTCAAAGAAAGCAATAAAATTGAGCTTTGGAGTCTCCTTGCCAACCTGGAAACTCAGTTTAGAAGACAAGAAAAGTCAGCCTCAGCAAGTACTTCCCTACTAGTGAAAACATCAGCAGACTTGGGAACCAGAAAAATTTGCAAAGACAATTGCAAGCCCAAACAACGCCCTTTCTGTTCCAATGGAAAACATAATCCGCTTACTGGACACCCAGAAGCCAAGTTTCATCAATTACACCCAGAAGGCGCAATTGCTTACTATCAAAGTGTTTTGGAAAAACAAGGACAAGGGAAAACAGAAGTTCATTGAAGCCACTATCTGTCCACCCCTTGGTCCCAAAAGCAGTGATACTAGACAGCGGGGCCTCTGACCATTATCTGAAGGATCAAATTCTCTTCTCCTCCTACTCAGAATGCTCCAATCAGCTATATGCGGCCAATGGATTAACAATCCAGGTAATTGGATGGGGAAAAGCAAGACTTAAGCTCAAAATGGCAACCTAAGTATTGCAAAAGCCTTTCATGCTCCATCTCTCTCTCATTCCTTGATCCCCCTATTGGCCTATCTAAAGCTAGGTTACTCTCTTCTACCCACACCTGTTGGATTTGAGTGTCACAAGGGAGAAGAAATTCTCTTTATTTGTAGCGTAGTAGAGAACTTACTAATGTTTCATCTGAAAACCAATCAAGCACCTACCACACTCTCCAACTCCTTAAAATTACACCAGGGGCTAGGGCACCCAAGCCAAAGATATTGTGAAGCTGCTCATCTTTCATTGATGCTGAAGAAAGTGGATTTCTCCACATGGGATGTATTTAAAATGCACCAACAATCTTTTGATGGGGATTTTCCAAAATCCTTGATCAAAATTGAAGTTATTCACATGGACCTATGCGGACCCATCACCCCTACCCCCTGTGGGGAAAATAAATATTTCTTGAAAATAGTAGATGGGCACTCAAAATATTGATTCATCTTCACCCTTGAGCAGGAATCACAAACCTTTGACATGTTTCAGAAATTCCTCAAATTAGCTGAAACACAATCAGGAAAAAGTGTTAAGTTTGTGGTATCCAACAATGGAGGGGAGTTTTTTAATAAAAAATTTCAAGATTTCTTCAAAAAAAAAGGAATCACTCATCTCAATTTGGCACCTTATATACCACAACAAAACCCTCTGGCCAAGCAAGGTAATCAAATCACCATTTAAAAGGCACAAGCCATGTTGCTTGACTTGTGGGGGGAAGCAGTAAGTACAGCGGTCTATCTTGAGAATCGTTCCCCTGACAGCACAATAGGCATGAAAAGTCCCAATAAAATTTGGTTTGGTAAAGCTTCTGATTTGTCTTGCTTAAAAACTTTTGGATGCAGAGCAATCCTATTCAACAAGAAGCACTTGCAATGGTCAAAATTCTCCCCTTCCAGGGTGGAATGTGTCCTCCTTGACTATGAAGAGGGACATTGTTCATACCGTGTGTGAGACCCAATTAATGATAAGATTCACATCTCGCACCATGTTTGGTTCAAACCTAGCACTTTTCCTTTCTTAAATATTCAGTCTCTTACTTCCACTTCTCCTTCTGATTCTGGTTTGTCTTCTTTATCTTCTGATCTATCTTCTTTTTCTTCCACTATTTCTGGTCCATTCTCTTTTCATTCTTCTGTCAACCCTGATTCATCTACCAATCCGTGTGCCTCCTCACCTCCCTCTCAATCCCCTTCCTCCTTATCCATCTTGCCTCTCTCTCTACCACACCACAATGAATCTCTCGGTGACTCCCCATCTTCAGCCTCCATTCCTCACAAGGAAACCCCCAAGACTGTGTCTACCACAGCCCCTCCAGCTACCAATAATCACATACATCCACCAGCAAAAGGATATGCTTATGTAACCTATTTCAAACATGCCCCTAACAACATTAACTTGAATGTGGGATCCCACAAAATCATCAACTGCCCGCGCAGAAGGCGTGCAAACCTCATTGTTGAGGAACATCTTTCTCTTTCTGATCCCACCTCATATGAAGATGTTCAATGCAGACCGGATGCTGCTGACTGGATTGCCGCCAAGGACTTGGAGCTGAACAAAATCATTTGTCACGGCGTTTGGGAAGTGTCCAAAATGGAACCTGGAGAGAGGGTGCTTAAAACCATGTATTTCTATTGTAGCAAGAAGGATGCCAACTGTGCCGTTGTGAAGAAGAAAGTGCAAATCTGCTTTTTGGGAAATTGGAAAGTTGAGGGCATCAACTACAACAAAACTTTTGCCACAACCAGTCAAGACGCTTCCCTACAACTTCTACTCATGCTAGCGGCATTGGAGGACTTTGAGCTGGACCAAATGGACTTCCACTGTGCACTTCTCAATGGCCTCACTGAAATGAAAATTTTCATCCAACCGCCCAAAGGCGTCAAAATCAATCTAAAACCTAATGAGGGAATTTTAGTAAAAAAGTCTCTGTACGTTCTCAAGCAGAGTCCCCGGTGCTGGTACAAAGCAATTTCTTCTTTCTTCTTTGAAATCAACTTCAAACCCACTAAATCCAATCCCTTCCTATTCATCTTATCCAACCCAGCAAATCCAGTGCTCATCTTTGTCCACTTTGACAACTTAATCATCATGGGGCAAAACATTGAGCCAATCAAAAGTTCACTCCAGTAAAAGTTTGAGATGCATGATCTTGGCCCATGCAAATGAGTCTTTGGAATGCAGATCACAAGAGACCAAAGCTTGCCAACCATCTTGTTAAAGAAAGATCAATAAATTGGCAACATGCTCAAAGAGCATGACATGCTTCATTGCAAGACCATAGCCTTGCACCTTCCATCCAACTATCTAATTGATCCTGATCATTCCGCTCCACCTTTGATTCCTTCAACTACTGGCCATCTATAGGCCTACTGGGTTACTTATTGCAAAAAACCAGGCCAGACCTAGCTCACATGCACATTCATCTATCTCAATTTCTCAATAGCCCAATGCTACATCATCAGCAAAGTTTTTCTCATCTGTTACAATACCTTGGCGGCTTATCCCACCTCGGATTGACCTTGGGGGGTGAACTCTCCACGCCGTGGGTGCTTCAGGGGTATGCAGATGTGGACTATGGGTTGTCATTGGACAGGTAGAGCTTCTCGGGATATGCTGAAACCCTCAAAGGGCTGTTAGGTTGGAGATGCGCAAAGCAACCAATTGTGACACTTTCAACAACCAAAGCAGAACATTGAGCCTGTACCAAGACAGCTCAGGACCTCCTGTGGTGCAAGCAACTTATCTCCCAAGTTTTCCCAGCTTTTCACCTTCCTGTCCCACCCTTGGTGCTATATTGCAACAACCAGGGAACCATTGTTCTCATTCTTAACCCTCTCTATCAGAATTGGACTTGAAAAATCAATGTCCAGCTGCACTTTCTGCGCAGCATGTGCACAACAACAATTTTGAGCTATCCTACATTGCCACCAACCTCAACCTGGCTGCTCCTCTTGTTAGAATCCAAAATGTAGTTGTGCACTATGGGATTTGAACCCATGACCTCAACATTCATGAGTGATGCTTTAACCACTAAGCTAAGTGCGCCATTGCTGGATGGGCCATTGTGCCTGTCCACTCAACAAGGGTTTGCTTGGATTTAGCTGTAAAGACCTGATGTGTCGTTTGACAATGCTGTTCAGGCTTTCAGTACCAAGACTTAGAACCCTTGGGTGGCAGTCTGCATAAGAGCAGATTTGACTCCAACACTCCCCCTTGCTCTGTGCAGGGTGCATACAGCTATTCACAACTCAAGTTGGTTCTGGTCATCTTGTCTTTTTCCACCTGTTAGGGTGCGCCGTTTGGCTGGAGACTCTCGCTACCATGTTAGAATCCAAAATGTAGTTATGCACTATGGGATTTGAACCCATGACCTCAACATTCATGAGTGATGCTTTAACCACTAAGCTAAGTGCGCCATTGCCGGATGGGCCATTGTGCCTGTCCACTCAACAAGGGTTTGCTTTGATTTAGCTGTAAAGACCTGATGTGTCGTTTGAAAATGCTGTTCAGGCTTTCAGTACCAAGACTTAGAACCCTTGGGTGGCAGTCTGCATAAGAGCAGATTTGACTCCAACACCTCTCACAAAGTTGGTCAGTCCACAAAGGCTTTGGGAGTGTTTAACCTGCTTTAGCCTTGCCACCTGAGATATTCCCAACCAAGCATGGGGGCGTGTGACAATAAAGACCTACAGGGGCTGCGGGGTACTGCGGATACTGAACAAGAAAGCAGGGAAGAGGGGGAAGCAATGAACGCAGGGTACCGCACCCATGCGCACATTTTCCTTTAAAAGACCTTACGCTTCTCTTGTTGAGACCTTTCTTTCTTATTTTTCTTCATCTCTTTTTGGTCTTCAACTACCTCACCCTCAGGTGATTTCTCCCCGTTCCTCATTCATCTATTTCCCACTCACTCTTCATTTTTCTGTTCAACACTCTGACCTTGGGTGGTCATTTCAAAGGTGGTTTATCCTTTTCTGTCTCTTCCTTCTCACTTTGAATCCTGTGTCTCTTCATTGTATCTACTGTATTCCTTGGTCAGGAAATTCATCCACATCTCTTTTTGGTCTTCAACTACCTCACCCTCAGGTGATTTCTCCCCGTTCCTCATTCATCTATTGACCACTCACTCTTCATTTGTCCAGTCATCACACTGACCTTGGGTGGTCATTTCAAAGGTGATTTCTCCTTGTTCCTCATTCATCTATCTCCCACTCACTCTTCATTTTTCCAGTCATCACTCTGACCTTGGGTGGTCATTTCAAAGGCCTTTAAATCTCCCAAATTCATACTGGACTGAAGCCATTAGAAAAGCATGCAACTTAAGAAACATACTTCCTTCAAGCACTTAAAACTTCCTCACTCCTTACTTTCTCTGGTTCAATATAATTGCCAATCTGAGCTTCCTGAGACTGTTTGGATGCAAAGCCTAGTCTTATTCCAAATCAACAAAGAGAAGACAAGTTAAATCCTATTGGTGAAAAATGTGTCCTTCTTGGTTTCCTCAATGAATTTTCAACGTACAAGGTAGTCTAACTGAGCAAAAAAAAGATCATTTCCAATCAACACATCACCTTTGTTGAAGACTTCTTCCTGGGTTTGAAGGAAGACACCAACAGCAATCCATTTTCACTTTTTGAGGAAATTCAAAGAGACTTAATCCTGAAAGAAAATCTCAAATTTGAACCTCAAGAACCTCCATTCAATGAAGCATCCAAGTCAAACCCTAGCCCAAAAGCTATAAACTCCAATTTCTCTACCAGGAACATCCTGAATTACAATTGACAAGGACTTCCAATTGCATTATTGAGTGAAATTTGGGAATTGGAAAGAGATCATCTAACATATGAAAAAGCTGTGAATTTTCCACACAAAGAAGAATGGAAGGCTTCAATAAAGAAGGAACTTTCCAACATCATCAAATACAAATTTTTGTCTTGCAGAAAGAAAAATACCAAAGGCCAACTGTTGAAGTGCACCTGAGTGCTTAGAACTAAATGTGACGCTGCTGGAAACATAATTGAAAGAAAAGAAAGACTGTGTATGCAAGGATTCAAACAAAAGGAAGGACTGGAATACTTCAGCACCTTTGCTCCCACGGTTAAACTGTCCTCACTCAGGATGCTCATTTCTTTTGCTTTAATGAATGAAATGAAGTTTCACCAAACAGACATCAAATCAGCTTTTCTAAATGCTAAACTCAGTGAAGATGTCTTTATAAGTTCCCCAAAAGGAACAGAATACCCAGGCAACACTCTCAAGCTTGACAAAGCTCTATACAGCTTGAAACAAGCACTGCTTGCCTGGCATGAAACCGTCACTCAATTCCTGTTTTCCATTGGATTTCAAAAATTCAAAGCCAAACCCTGCACACTATGGAAAAAAGTAACTTTTCTTTACATCCATGTTGATGATGTAGATGTATTCAGTAAAAATCCAGAAGTGTTCATCAAAGAAATACAAAAAAATTTGAGATTAAATAATTAGGACCTGCCCAACTGCTCCTTGGTATGGAAGTGAACCAGTCCTCTGATGAAGTTGAATTTTCTCAAAAACACCACTCAACACTTATCCTTGAAAGAGCTGGAATTGATCATCTACCTCTCTTGAAAACTCCAATGAGACCGGACTTGAAACTGACACACACTTCAGAAGATGAAGTAACTGAATTCCAGCTGCTTCACATCAACTATTGAGCTGTAGTAGGCGCACTGAATTACTTATGCTGCACCACTAGACCAGACCTGTCATTTGCAGTTGGATGTCTCTCAAAGTTCTTGAATTGACCTGGTATAAAACAGTGGAAGGCCTGTACTCAAGTACTCCAATACTTAAAAGTAACTACTCATCATTCAATAAAGATTTTTAAGAGGAATAAACCAAATGAATTGATTTTTTATTCAGATGCCGACTGGGTAAAATGTGAAAATTCCAGATGATCTATTTCAGGCTTTATAGTCAAATGGAACGGTAGCCTGATTTTGTGGAAATCCAAGAAGCAAACTACAATTGAAAGCTCATCAGCTCAAGCAGAATATAAAGTGTTATTTTACCTGGTCAAAGAAGTCATGTGGTTGAAAATAATCCTGAAAAAAGCATTTAACTTTGTTTTCAAGTCACCCACTGTGATTTACAAAGACAACCAAAGCGCAATCAAGCTAGCTCTCAACACTGCAAATCACTCAAATTTCCAAAAAAACACATGTCAATAAAATATCACTTTATTCAACAAGAAATCAAACTGAAACATATCTCACTTGCCTGCGTCAAAACTGAAGAAATGATGGCTGATTTCCTAACAAAACCCATTAGTAAAGTAATCTTGGTCAGGTTGTTAAAAGCTTTTGATTTGATGGGTAATTCTGGTCAGGAGGACAAGAATTATGGGGGAGTGTTGAATCTTCATGCCTGAATGGATACCTCAAGCTTCCTGTAACTCCACGTGCATTCTTCAGTGCGCATACTTAATAATTGGAGTATGTATTAGTTTATCAGTTCACTGGACTCAGATCCTGAATTGGTTCCTCACCAGCCGTCTGTGGAGCTTAGCTACCCAGTCGAAGACGAGGCTCTCACCTTTGCGTTGTTGAAATTCAAGCTCAGTCTGCCTGGCCTATGGTTTCCCAATAATCAATTGGTAATCTTTCCTTCTTTGCTTCTCCGCTGCTCTCTCCCCCATCTCACTGACGGTCAATGTGATGAACAGCGGAGGAACTATTGGTTTTTGTTAAGAAGGTTTTGTTGGTTCCAGTCTGAAGTGTCTTTTACAGTCGCATACTTTTCCTGCTTCATCTTGCTTTTAGGTAAAGAAGATTCTTCCAACCCTTTGTACTATCATTTCAGCTATAATTTCATTGGCATCTTACTGAAATGAACCCTTTTAGTTGAAAGAAAAATTAACAAGAACATTCATGTCAATAATCGTGACTTAGGCCCTAATTTTGATGAAGGTTTCTTTGACAAACCCATTCGCAGAAACTTTGTTTTCTTTTAAAATTTGCATGCCATTTCTGAATTTTCTGAATTTTTGTCGCACTCGTAGTGAATGAAACCCCACATGCTACAATGTTAGCTTTGATTTCAGCTTGGATGTCCGATTTCCCAACAGAATATACTCCCGCAATGCTTTCACAATCAAGGTACGTCGAATCCGGAGGATTACCGCACAGCAGTGGATTTGATTAAATCGTACAACCAAAACTTCAAATACTCAAAAAAAAAATAGTCCCTTGAAGAGGTCGATTTAAATTACGGTTACAAAGTCCATGGATCCCAGAGGGCTTCTGTTATTCAAAGTTCCTGAACCGGTGATTCTAGAATCTGTTTTGATAACTCTTCGGAACTAGATCCACCTCGAGCTATCTCAAGACTTAGCAGTCCTATATCAATAAGTCCATGTAACGCGCTTGAAAAATCTGCCAAGAGTGCCCGCCCTTTGGAATCCGGGTTAGAATCGAGCCCTGTGGATTCGTCCTCATTCGACTGGGAAGATAAGGAACTTGATATATCACACGTATCAGCAACTGTCCACACGGAAATGAAGAGACCTTGAAAACAGATGTAAAAGATGGGATATTTACTTCACCGGTGATTCAAGAACCTGCTTGGCGAATTCTTCATCAGTAAATTGATCTCGGAATATTGTTTTTTTGAGTCTTCCTATACTTCCAAGACTGCTCAAATTCTTTAAGAAATATGTTGATAATATACTCCTTTTACTCTCGCCATCGACTTCTGGCAGCGGATCTTTCTCCTGAAAGTCTAGCTTTGGCTTGCGGAACGAGTCCCACTTGTCACGCATTTTTACCTCAAAAGGTAACAATTTTTCAACTAATTTACAACCATCAGCCTTGAAAATGCTAGCAAGTTCTGGCTCTAGCTGTTTTTGAAACGCGACAGAAGGGTGAATGGTTTCCATCGAAGTAGGATCCCATTCGGTTGGGAACTTCCGGACCGTCTTTATTGTCTTGCTCATCACTCCTTTTCGAGGACTAGAAAAAAAAAATAAGCAACAAAGACTTTCTCCGTGATTATGCATACCTTACTTACTCATGTGGGGCCTGCTCTCCCCAGCCAGCTTGAGGAAAGGGTAAAGTTTCAAGATATTCCTCATTGATGGAAAGCAAGTTGTATTTAATCAAGTTAGCCTAGCAAATAAAAAATGAAGATCAATGGCCGAACTAGGCAACTACACGCTAACATAACTCTCAATGCTCACCACCATCCAGATTAGTGATATGTCAGATAAATCATGATTTTCGTATCCACCTCCAACATCGCTATGGGAACCCGAAAACCATACTTGCTTGAGAATTTGATATGGTCTGAGAGCCTTTGACGCGGTCCGCACCCATTTTGTAGCTGTAAAATCTTGTCGCGTTTCGTGGAGTGCTGCAGCGAGATTAATTGGGGGACCGGGTATTCTTAACAAAGCGCATTTGTTATTTTGATTCTATGAAATCAAACCAACCTATAGCATGGAACGCGTATTTGATATTGCGACCCAGCTTTGTGTCTCTGAATCCGAGAAGATTAAAATTGCGAGCAAAGAAGCCCGCTAAGATAATTCAATTATTTAAAGCAGGCTTTGAATCAGCTTTGGAGCCTCGCCCAGGCTATATCGAATGGACAACTCGGTCAGGAGATGGTTACTTACGCATGCCTAGTGCCCCGACGGTATCCCAAACCCCCACACATTTAAGCGCGCCTTCGGCCATTCTGCTCACATGTTTACGGGAACCATCTTGACGATACTTATCGAGAAACTTTTCTGCAATATCCGCATTTTCGGTGCCCTCTGAACGAACCTGGTAGGCTGCAAGAACTTGGTAAAAGTCTTCCATCCCTGCGGTACTCAATATTCCAATATCTAATATCAAGCTGGCGATTGTCCTTGCGGTAAAAGCACCCCGGGAAAACCCAAAAAGACTGAAATACGAAACAAAATTATCAATTGAAATCGAGAGGAATGAAAAAGGACTGGTTTGAACTTACAAAATTTCGTCACCGGGTATGTAATTCTGAGCGATGAAGGCGTAAGCTTCTCTAATTTTGGCCAAAATCCCAACTCCTGTAGCTCCTTGAGCGAAATTGAGCTTGAAGATAATCCTGCATTAGCTGAACTTCTACTCCACTTACGTGCAAGTCCCAAAATCCATCAAAATGCGAAAAAGAAGTGCACTTACTAACAAATCGTCCGTTGTGCCTAGCGCCAAAACATCAGTAGTAGGTGGTCAGCCTCCAAGAGTTCTAGGATTCAGCTGCCGATGATCTTTAAAAAAATGACAATGGAGACCTGAAATACCTAGGCCAGCTTGATAAAAAACAACTTGTGGAGTCGGCGGAAAGGTGCGCCGGTCCTCAGGGAAAATACAACGAGCTTTGGGTTGGATGATCGGAAACCGTTAGGGCCGATGTCATGTCAAGGGAGGTGAAAAATAAATTCTGGCGTGTGACTTACATAGTTTCAACACGTTTGTCACCTTATTTGGGGCTGATTTAATTCCATCATTCCAAGTTCCTAGTGATCAATGTTCACGATCAGCAACGTGTTCTTGAGAATAAAAATACTGAAAAAAAATTTGTTTCACTAACCGTCGCAACAGACTATTATTCTCTTTTGTAAGCGAGGAGAACCGTTGGTAATGTCTGGTGAAATTTTGTTGGCATCGACATAACCAGAAGCGTAGTTCAATGGGATAGGCAAGGAGGAGCCAGTTTTGACGTCCATGTTTAGCTTGTGGGCCAAATTGCGTATCCTAGATTCAGCAGATAAATTTTTGGGTCCATGGAGTGAAGATGACCGGCCTATGGGAAAATTTGTCAAAAACGCTGTGGAAAGTCACGTTTCACCAATCCATCGCCCATCAGTTTAACCCCCGGAAATCTTGACGAGGTATCTAAAAGACACCCACGGCTTGTGCTCTCAGGACTGCTGGATCTCAAACATGCTTCACTCGGCTGAGTCGGACTGGAATACATCTCGCGCGGAGGGCTTATGGTACTATCGATTGGCAGCGGTTGTGATCTGCTATCATGAAACAAGCATCTATTTTTAAACATGCATTCATGTACATATATACATATACAGTTGCATGAGATTCAGGTATTTATCATTCATCAGCTAGGACCAAGCGGTTGTTGCATCCTCAAGTTACACACACCTACAATATTTGCTCGATTCTAGTAGGATGATGGAATGAGGAAGTCAAACTTTTGCGGAAATGAGGAACCTGGGTTGGCGGTTCAATGCTGGCTTATAAGTAAATATCGATCATGGCAACTACCGGAACTAGAATTGTTATTCGCAATTCTCCCCCCCCATTTAGTCGCGCGACTGGTTATCCGGACCCCACTGTCATCGATGGAGCTCTATGCCTCACGCGACGCTCGCCAATCAGCTCAACACAGCGATTCGGCCGCCAACTGGATGAGGCAGCTAATTAGCACATCGATTCGTAGGGTTGGAGTCTGAATATCCACCGTTCATGCATGTATTGAACAGCCGGGGCTATTGCAAATAGGTGGTATATGCATACATCTATCAGTACCTTGGGCTGCAGGAAGACTTTGGTCGATTTGAAAGCCAAGCCAAGTCATGAGAGTAGGAGTCGATGGCTCCTGCTTAAATTTGATGTTGACGCCTCGAAAGGACCAGGTGCAGGCTCACCCTTCAAAGTTCACACAAGTGAAAACTCGCAACCTTTCTAGCCATTGCCCGGTGTTCCGAAAGTGGCGCAGACGACCCAGCAAACCAGAGCGCATAAGTCCGTGAATACCTAGTGAGGAGTTGAAGGATGGCAAGTCGATATAGGGACCTCAAAAGCTTGCATGTAAAGCTTGAAAGACATGATCCAGCCCAACAGCACTTCCATATGAACGTGTCCGGGGTTTCTGTGGCTTTAGAATTGATCCTGTGATCGGGCTTAATTTCCCTTTACACCACACAACTTTCTATCACCGGGTTTAAGCTAGGTTTTGACAAATGCCCAATGATTACCGGGATTGATAAGAAAATATCCGTTTGATATACCTGCATACTTTGCAACCATCAAGCGTGTTGTGGTTTGTGGCCTCCATCCTAATGTCGTGTCCGCTCAAAACACTCAGCTCAACCCATCATATTCTTAGTACATACATGCTGTATCTTCAGGATAATTTTAGCATATCAAGATTACTATTGTCATTATTATGTATGTTGGTGATCCTTGTCATTTTCAAAATCACCACCATCATATCCATTTATTTCAAATCATACTTGGAGTTATCATGGCCACCTTTTGTATCACAACAGAGCATCTTGTCTGGTACTTCCAGTTTGCCAGTCACCCACACTCATTGGTCCTTCCCCATTTCACCTGATCTTACCTCTAAAATTTCACTATTAAGAGGTTTGGTGATACTTTTATTAGACTTTGAATTTTAAACATTTTTACCTAATTGCTACTTATCAAATATTCACCATCAGTTAGGACCAAATTGTGGTTCTCTAGTTGTACTTGAATATCCTTTGATTCCTTTTCTTGTGAATGAAAAAGATCCTTTATGATTCCCTTTATCCAGAAATAATTAACTGATCCCACATAAATCTGTTCCATTCTGGTTACTTTGTGAATTATTTCAAGAGCATTAATTTTCTCATGGGCACAAAATTTTAAATAACAGATTTTCTATGTCTGCACAACATAACTCCCACATGGACAAAAGCTTTATTTCACAGAGGTTTCAAGATTTTTTTTTTGAAAATTTGAATCTGCAGCCCTGTAGCTGTGTGTCTCAAAACCTATAAAGAAATCTTTTTTAATTTTCAAAGCATTAGAACACCTTAAAAAATTCATTCAAAAAATCAAAAAAATACAAAAAATACAGATTTCTCATTCCATTTTTAATTCATTTTTTTTGGTTCTTCAAGCTCTCATATAGATTGGAAAACAACCAAAGAGCTTTATAATATTTTTTGGTATTTTTTGGATGTATTATTACACCTTAAAAAATTGATACAAAAACTCTCAAAAAAATAACAAAAGCCAAATTTTACATTCCACTTTTGGATCCCTTACTTTGCATTTTGGATTAATTTTTTTTGAAAATTTATACTTTTATGAAGTAAATCAAACATCTAAAGAGCTTTCTAATATTTTTTGGGGATTTTTTGGATGTATTCTTGGCCTCCAAAAATTGAGCCCAAAGTAAAAACACTTCAAAATAACACATCCATTTCAATGTTTTTCATTCACATCTGGAATGCAATTTTCCTTCAATTTTTTGACAGAGCTTTAGGGAAGAATCCAATGATGGAAAAAAAATTATTCTGACTGATTTTTGCAGGTTTTACCTTTCAAAATATATATCAAAATAAATAAATTAAAATCAAAAGGAAAGGGGTGGTCTGTCTTTATTTGTCCTTTTCAATTTTTTTTCCTGAAAAATGAATTTTTATTTGAAATATTTGAAGCCGCAAGGTTAAAGAGAGCCTTTTAATGATTCCAAAGTATTTTTTGGTAATTTTTGAGGCAATTTTTGTTGAAATGAGCCTCCCAGTGACCAACCAGGAACTCCCATGACCAGCTCTGGTCCTTCCTGGAAAAAGGCAAAAGCCAACAGGTACACATTGCACAGAAAAGATGCATGGTAAGATAAAAACCTTACCATTCCCTATCATTATATGCTGTACTCAAAAAATACTTTGCTGAAATTTTTCTGGTTCAGCCCAGGACCTGAATAATCAGGCCAACTACCACCTCAACCTTTGCTGCTTAGAAACATTAAACCAAGGACACAAGCTTGCCTTGATAAAGATTTAACCCTCAAAAATATAAAGGAGAAAATGGGTATGCATCCATAAAGCTCCCTTCAGGATCTAACTTACTTCATTCTTCCACCTTGACCATATTCATCCTGAAAAACCTCCTTCATCCTTATTCACACTGCTTGTCATTAAAAATCTGATCCCCTAATAATTGATCTAACCATCTACTAAAACTGCTTTCACAGATCTTGTGTCTCTCTTCATTTACAACTCAGAAGATCCATCTCTTCCTTCTTTCATCTCCACACCATCCTTCATTTATTCCCACTCATTGACTCAGAAAAATTCAGCCCTCTAGTTGTTCTTCACTTAATATCAATTTTCATTGTTATCACTCCTTATAACCACAATTACTACCATATTCTTAACACACATCTTTGCTCTCAGGTGAGAGCATTTTAAAAAACCTTTTTTTATTGATCTGTCACAGAGTTGTTCAAATTTTCTCATGGTTTTTTACAGAATTAAAAATGTAAAAGTTGAGGTTGAAATTGAAAAAAAATGAAACCAAGACTAGAAACAAAAATGACAGAAAAATGAATAAAGGATATGGAGAAGAAAAAGAAAGGAGAGACAAAAAAATCATACCACAAAAGAATGAGAAGGTTCAAGGATAAAAGAATACCGGCAGAAGGGTTAAATTGACAGATAAGTTGCGCTAGTGAAAAGGGCACATCCAAGGTTATCTTCCTCTATTAGGCAGGCGGCAGAGATCAATATTTAAGCTGAGAATCAAAAAAGGATAAAGGAAAAAAAGTAAAAAAAAAAAAGAAGAAAAGAGAGGAAGGAAAATAGTTAGAGAAGTGAGAACCAAGATAGTCATACCAAATAACAAAAGGATGGATTTTGAGGACAGGATTGAATGACAATCCTTTTGAAGTTGATGGTAATTGAAGAAGATCAAATTGATTGATCAGATTTAAGATTGAAGGGATAAATGGGATGAGAGAGAAGGGGAAGATAGCCCCAAGAATGATTGAGAGAGAGAGAGGAGTAGTGTTGGTAAGATGATGGACTGTTTTGTGTGTGAAGTATGAGGCGCGAGTAGAGATAGGACGTGAGGTGTCACTGATGTGACACTTTTAAGAAAGAGGTCAGGTTGCAACATTGGGTAGGCAAAAGTTCAACACCCCTCATTATTTGGTGTGAGTTGGTTCTTTGAGAAAGAGTTTATTTAAGGTTTCAAGTGAGCCTTTACTACAGGCTTTGGTAAGAAAGTCAGCAACCATCTCTTTGGACTTGATGAGGGTGACAGATATAGTGTCTTCATTGAGATATTCTCTGAGTTTTTTGGCTTTGATGTCCAGGTGCTTTGTCTTTGAGTGATATCCAAAATTTTTAATCTTTTAAAGCAGACCTTTATTGTCAATTTTGAAGTCTGTGGGTTTTAGGTTGATGTTCCAGAGTTCCTCAATTAAATGAGAGGTCCAGAGGTTTTCTTGGCAGGCATCCGACAAAGCGCAAAGTTCGGCTTTGTTTGATGATAAGGTTATGTTTTTTTTTCGAGAGCTACACCAGGAGATGATGCAGTCCTTCCAGATACATAGGTATCCGCTCCTTGACTTCCTGCAATGATGGTCGTCCCCCCATGTCAAGTCACTAAATTATTGGATTCTGTCGTGGCCATTCTTTGAGGGTTTTATTTTCAGGGATTTGTTTATTGATCCGGCCAGATACTTGAAGAAATGTTTGACTTCTCTCCAGTGATTGATGCCAGGGTTGTGATTGAATTGAGAAAGGATGGATACTGCGGGTGATATTTTGGGTCTGGTTTGGCAAGCTATAAAGTTAAGAATTCCTGTGAAAGTTCTATAATTGATTTTGAGTTTTTCAAATTTGGATTGTTCTTCATCCCTGGCGGGATTAAGTTGAATGTTGGGCGTGAGTGGTGTTGAGACGGTTTTACTTGTTCCAAGATTAAGAAGTTTGAGTCCTTTTTTGATCAGTTTGCTTTGATTCAGGGTGATCATGTTGTTGTTGATTTTTACTTCCATGCCAAGGAGAGAGTCTGGATTGTGAGTGGAAGATTCAGGGAATTTAGCTAAGAATAATTTTTTGAAATCTTGAATATTTCCGGCTACTATGATGTCATCTATGTGGAAGAAGAGAAATGAGTGTTTTTCTTTGTGGATAAACAAGCAGGGATCAGAATCAGAGACTGTGAATTGGATACTTTTCAACCAGTTGGTTAGTGTGTTGTACCAGTTGGCTGGTGCTTGTTTGAGTCCATGTAGGGATTTCTTCAGTTTTAGGAAAGTTGCGGTGTGACTGGAATGTTTGGGAGTTTTGATGTAAATATCTTCCTGAAGAGGTGCATATAAGAAAGCGGCCTTTACGTTGAATTGTCTTAAGGGTAGATTTTTGTCTAAGCTGAGAGTTAAAAGAGCCAGCAGAGAAGGGAACTTTCCCGTGGGAGCAAATGTGTCAGAGAAGTTGATTCCAGGAATCTGTTGAAAGCCTCGTATACATAACCTTGCTTTTTTTTCTTTTGAGGAGGCGGTTGCTGTTTTGGTTTTGAGAACAGGGGTGGTATCAAGATAATTTTCTGGAGTTCTGTCAAATTCTTCCCAGACATCTTTACTTTTGATTGAATCAAATTATTCTTTGATGGCATTGGTGTATTCAGAGGTGTTTTTGGTGTATTGTGAGTATTTGATTGGTTTGATTCTGTCTGTCCGTTCTCAAAGATGATATCTGGACAAGACAGATGGATTGGATTCTGAGGTTTCAATGAGGCTTGGGTCTTTATCTTCCTGTTCAAAGGAGATGAATTGATCTGTGTCCATTATTTCTTCCTCTTCATGTTGAATAGAGTAATTATCAGTCTCAGGGTATACAGAGTTGGGAGAATAAATTGGCGCATCTATGTGATCGGATTTGACATCATCAATGATGTTGATGGGGGAGTTTTCCCAAGAAATGGATTCATTTGGTTTTTTAATTTTTTCTTCAAATCCCAATATCTTGATGTGTTTTGATGAGATGATCTGACCAGTGTCAGAGAGCAATTGGTAAGAGAGAAGTTCATTGTCATAGCCAATGAGTATACCCAAGATTCCTTCTGGATCTAATTTGGACAATTTTTGATGAGGAGGCCGGAGAATGATGACTTTTGAACCAATAGGGTGAAAGAAACTGATTGGAATGGATCTGTTTTTGAAGAGTTTGTAGGGACTTTTCTTACTTTTGTGAGAGGGGAATTGATTTATAATGAGAACGCAAGCTTTGAGAACCTCATCCCAGAGTTTTTTAGACAGACCAGAGTCAATGAGAGTGGTTTGAAGACTTTCGATTATGGTCCTGTTGAATCTTTCTGCCAGACCATTCTGTTTGGGGGTGTAGGGATCTGAGACTCTGGTTTGAATGAGTTTTTCCTTGCAGAAGTCCTTTAGATGTCTGTTAACAAATTCTGTTCCCCTGTCAGAATGAAGAATAGAAGGAAAGTACCCAAACCATTTTTCCTCTAGCTTGATTGCACTTTGAAGGATAGCAGGGACAAGATCTTTGGATTTGACCGGAATGGCCAAGTAGTATCTGGTGGAGCTGTTGACTACGGTTAGAATATACCAATGTCCTTGCAAGGAGGAAGGAGAGATTGGTCCCATGATGTCCAGGTGAAGCTCTTGGAAGGGTTTATCTGCCCGTGCATGTTCTCCTTTGAAGGACCCTCTAGTGATTTTACCTAGGGCACAACTCTTACACTTGGAGACGGGATTAATAGGAATACTCAATTTATTTCTGATTCTGCTGTAGCTTGCGTGACCAAGGGCCTTGTGGATGGTTTCAGCTTGGGATATGAGGGAGTGTGAAATCAATTGATTTTCATTAAGAGGTAAGACAGGAATATTATTCCAATATTGGCCGGAGAATACCATTTGATTGTTAAGGTAGACAAGAAATTGATTTTTTTCAAAACACAGATGAAAGCTGTCCAGAACAAGACATCTGACAGAAAGTAGGTTAGTGGAGAGATCGGGAACATAATAGAAATTGTTGATGAGTAACAATCCACTTTTTCCGGCAATTCTGATAGTTCCGATTCCTTCAATCGGTAATGACTCCAGATTCAATCCTGTCTTCACTTGTCCAATTTCTTTATATGAGAGAGCCACAAACAGATCATGATTGGAAACCATGTGAGAAGAGGAGCCGGAGTCAAATACAATTTGATTCCCAAGTATGGAGGAGTTGTTTGATAAGAAGCAACTGAAAACTAGGTTGTCCCCATTCTTTTTCTTGAGGTATGCTTCGCAAAGCTTGGGATGGAGTGCCCAAAAGTTGGCGGGCCAGTGAGGAGCGAGTTGATTGTGCTTACCTCCCGTGCATCTGGGCAGCGGTTCTCAGTCTGCTTGCAAAGCGGTGAGTTGTAATTTCCCTTCTTCCTTGTTTCTTCTTTTGTTTGTGGATATTTGAAGATGGTCCAGAACAAGATTGGGAGTTATGGAGGAAGAATGAATAATCTGCTCTTTGACAACCTTAAGACTGGGAGGAAGTTTTTGAAGAAGAATGTAAGCTATTATGTCTTGGGGAAGATTTATTCCTACCTTGTAGAGGCAACAGATACTGATTTTAGCAGAAGTGATGAAGGCCGGAATTTTGTTAATGTTGAACGATAGATCTTGTAGTTCATCAAACACTTGAGCTTGGTTGGAACACTCTGATGAAGCAAAGTATTGAATTATGGCCTTCCAGATTAACTTGGCGTCCTTCTTGTTTTCAAAGGTGATGATATTTGCGTGGACCCTAGGGTCAAGTTTCAAAATAAGGATCAAGCGGATGTAAATTTCATCCTTGAAAGAGAGAAGGGAATCCTTGGAGAGAAGGGCCAAGCAAGTCCCCTGAATGTCAAGCATGTTTTTGACCGGATTACGCCAGAGGGAAAAATTCTTCATTGTTAGCGTTGGAATGGCTTCTATGGCGGTCTTTAGTATGGTTTGATGGAGAGGATTGCTCAAATTGAAGGATTTATCTTGGTTCATGATGACTTTGAGGTTTCAGAGATGCCGGTGTGATGATATTTAGCAAATTTCAACTGTTAATTGTGTAAAATTTGAGGTTGAAATTGCCAAAAAATGAAACCAAGCCTAGAAACAAAAATGAAAGAAAAATGAATAAAGGATATGGAGAAAAAAAAGAAAGGAGAGACAAAAAAATCATACCACAAAATAACAAGAAGGTTCAAGGATAAAAGAATACCAGCAGAAAAGTTAAATTGACAGATAAGTTGCGCTAGTGAAAAGGGCACATTCAAGGTTATCTTCCTCTATTAGGCAGGCGGCAGAGATCAATATTTAAGCTGAGAATCAAAAAATGATAAAGAAGAAAAAGTAAAAAAAAATAGAAGAAAAGAGAGGAAGGAAAATAGTTAGAGAAGTGAGAACCAAGATAGTCATACTGAATAACCAAAGGATGGATGTTGAGGACAGGATTGAATGAAAATCATGTTGAAGTTGATTGTAATTGAAGAATATCAAATTGATTGATCAGATTTGAGATTGAAGGGATAAATGGGATGAGGGAGAAGGGGAAGATAGCGCGAAGAATGATTGATAGAGAGAGAGGAGTAGTGTTGTTAAGATGATGGACTGTTTTGTGTGTGAAGTATGAGGCCCGAGTAGAGATAGGACGTGAGGTGTCACTGATGTGACACTTTTAACAAAGAGGTCAGGTTGCAACATTGGGTAGGCAAAAGTTCAACAAAAAACCTACAGATTAAAAGCAAATCCAGACAAAGTCCAACTCATTGAAAATGAAGCAAAAAAACTGGTAGAAAAGACAATTTCAGTATCCAAGGAGGATTCTCAACTGATTCCCAAATATTTTCCCACCTGGAAACTCAGGATGAGCTGATTTCTCAAGGTGCAAAGTTTTTGGGAAATAACTACAACCAAGACCCAAATCCACCTAATTTCAAGTCAAGGGAGAAAAGAAGCAAAGTGGCCTTGATCATAATATCACTGCTATGTGACAGAGTGCACAATGGCATTTTGAACTCCAAAAACAGCTTCAATTCCTAGAATCTGTGGGCCAGAATAAACAAAGAATATGTCAATTCAACTCCACAGGCCATTCACCATGTTTTTAGAAGATGGAATTCAATGAATTTCAATGGAATATTCTAGCAGTTTGTCTATCAAATTTAAATTTACCTTATATAATTTGAGGGAATAGGATACTCCAAGTGAAAAAAGGCTGCCTTTTCCACCATATCAGCCAAAATAGAGGACCAAGAACCAGAACTGACTACCCCAATTAGGATTGACCATACAGCCAGGTCCCCTCCACAAGTGTTGCTTTGCAAGATAAAGGAACTGTCCCAGGAAGACAAAACTTTTTCCAAGATGGGAAACTCAAAAAAAAAATTCCACAGCTATTGGAAGAACAGAAGCAAACCAAAACCATTTTTCAATAAAGGTAAGCACAACACTGCAATAAAATCCCACTCTGAATATCAGTGTTGCACAGTCCATCCAGAACTCAGTCCAACAAGGAACAGAAACCCCCAGAACAATTACCACCAGGTTTCCAAAAAAGGCACCAGCAACACATGAACTGAATCTTCCAGCTTTGAAAAAAACATGTTTGCCACCTTTACAACAAACACAACAACATCAAACTCAATCATCCTTGATAATGGGGAAGCCATCATATGTTTTCCAATCACAGCTACTTTGGAAATCTTTCAAGTTGTTTCATCCCAATTGGGCCAGGAAAGGGAGAGGGGTAGCTTCTTTTCAAGGGAATGTGGATGGTAAAAATTGCCTTATATTCTGAAAATCATGTTCAGCTCCCCAATTATCTGTTTTTTCCCTAAGCCAGTTTGATAAAACCTCTACCAAACTTGAACTGGTACATGATAAAATATGTGGTCCTGTATTGACATCCACAAACAGTGGTTCCAGATAATTTCTCATACTAGTTTAACAGTCAACAGGATTCATCTTGATAAACCTCTTTAAGCAAAAAACAAAGCCACCAATGCAATCAAAAATTTCAACACCTCATTTGAGAACCAAACCAGAAACCTAATGAAGAATTTCATCAGAAATGGAGGAGGAAAATTCATTGGAAACTCTCTCAAGCTTTTCTTTCTTTAATATGGAATCCATAACAGTTTCTTCCCCCCTTAAAAGCCCCATCATAACAGCTTTGATGAAAGGACCAACAGAGCTTTCATCAACATGAATTGCTGCCTATTTCTGCAAGCCAATATTTCCAGAAAATAGTGGGGTGAGGCTGAAATGAAAGAAATGGACACCATAAAATGCTTTCCTTCCCTTTTGAAATCTAAAAAATTGCCCTTAGAACTCATTTTTGGGAAGAAACCTAACCTCTTTGTCTTCCAAATGTTTGGTTGTTGCAAATGGGCCCTCATACCTCCAGCACTTTTCAAACAAAAATTGAATTATCTGGCTTGGGAAGGAGTGATTTTTGGATATGCCAATGACTTCAGCAGCTATCAGCGGCTCAGAAAAATTAATAGGAAATAATTTTCAAGCAAAAATGTCAAATTCAATGATTTCTCCTTTCCAGTCATAAACACCCTTATCCCAAGGCATGATCACAGTTATATCCCCCTTCCTGAATTTGATAGTAGTCCAAAACATCAATTTTCCAAGGAGTTTATTGTTTTAAATTTGCTGTCATTTATTTCTTCATTTGTCTTAATTCCTATTTCTTCTTTATTTTTTAATTTAGTTATCCATTTTCTCTCCATTTTTTTTTTAATTTTTCTATATATTATTTTAAACAGCCATCTCAAAAAGAGGCTCCTACGCAGCAGTGCAGTGAAACATCTTCAAAGTGCATGCTTGGCTCCTCACACCCAAACCATACATCATAGAGGCCAAACAAGGAAAAAACAGAGAATGAGTCTCCATAAAATCCAAAAAAAAAACCTCAAGGCTCCTCAACAATCAACTCTTTGCCACAATCAACTTCAAATCTCCTGCCAAATCACCTCATCAAAGCTCCTTCCAAAACACCTCAAGGCTAATGTTGAACAGCTCCAAAGCTGCCACTGAAGACACACCTGATTGGTAAACTCCCTGATCAAGTCTTCACGCTTCATTCCTATGACAATTTGGTGCAAATTCAAGCAACAGAATCAGCTAATTTTTTCTGCTAATAATTCCTCACCACTGACTGCCTATGATTAAATTGTGATTTTTCTGTTTCCATTTATTTATTTATTTTTAATTGTTTTATTTATCTCTTTGTATTGGGCTGCTGTTCTGGTTCTTTCAATAGTAATTCAATAAAATTTCATCACAATTAACAGTTGGAATACAGAAAAAATCAAACCTCTCAACTAGAAAAAAACCAGAACAGGCTTTAATTATGAACAAAATATTTTGATCCACTATTTCTAAGGGTTCTCTAGAGGCCATCCCTCTACTTACTCTTGAAAGCTTCACTCTGGATTTCTAGGATGAAAAATCTGCTTAAAATACAAAAATATTTAGATCCACTTACCAAAACCAACTCAAAGCTCAGCAAAGGTCTCAATGTTCAAATATTCATCCTTCTGACAGCTTAACTAAATGCTTCTGTAAATCTCAATAAAATAATATAAAACAATGAGAAAAATTCAAAAAAGATATGGAAATCCTTCAGCAGCTTGTTTGAATCATGCAATGCCTCAAATTTTTCTAGGGTTGTTAAGAAATTCAGTTCTATCTTTTTCAATCCTAATGAAATGCAGCTCTTAATCACCCAATTCCAAGCTGAAATCAGAACATTGTTTGGAATAGGAATCTCTATCCAAATCAAAATTATTTCCTAACTGATTCTCCAAAAGCTTCCTCCATCATTAGATATCCTCAAGATTCAAAAAACTCATTCCTACCAAGAGATTGTTCCCAATCTGGTACTGGATCATCTCAAGGTCCACTTTAAAAATGTTCAACTTGGCCCCTCTGCATCCTTGAGAGAGCATCCCACTGCGCTCATCATGACAAAATCTAGGAAATTTTTCAACTGCTGGCACAACCCTAATTCTCTGCACCCAGAGTCTAAATGCTGGTTCCTGCATTCCCACCCTTTTCCAGGAAAAAACAAAGCCAAGACTCAAAGTCAAGTTAGCAATTTCACCTCCAAGTTTCACAATAATTCTCTTGTAATTGTGGATTTGGGATCCTCTGCTCACATTGTTAACAACCCTGATTTGTTTCTTGCACTTACCCTGGAAGAAGAAGGAAAATTTTGGACTGGATCTGGGGTCAAACAGATTTGTGTGAAGGGAAAAGGCTCTGTTGAGCTGTTAAAAAGCGTTTGTAAAAACATTCTGAAAAATGTCCTCTATGTTGCTGATTTATCCATAAATCTTCTATTTTCAATGTCTACTCTTTGTGAAATAAAATATCCTCTTCAAAATCAATAATTTAAGATCTTTAAAGACAATCATGTTGTTGAATCTGGCCACTGTTTCAAAAATTTACCCAGTCTCAAGTTTAAAAATACAGAGAAAAAATGCCTGATTTCATCAGCTGAAACTATACACAGGTAACTAGGACAGATGAGCTATTATTGAATTTTTAACAATCTTATAATACTGGTCAAAATATCCCAAGAATGTGAATCCTGTTACATTTGTGATATAAAAAAAGTCAGCTTGAAAAATTGTTGCTCTTCTTCCCAAAGACCCTTTGAAGAACTCAATCTTTATCTTGTTGGCCCCATCACTCCTCTGGCTCAGGATTAGTGTAGATACCTGTGAATGTTTATCAATATCCAAACCCAATACTGCTCCGCCATACCCCTGAAAAACAAGAGTGATTCACCCAGAGTTCTAAATGACATACTTAGTTTGAAAGCCAAAAAGGATGAAATCTGATTTTAAGGGCCTCAATTTATGTTTTTATTAATCTTTCTAAAACCAGAAGCAGTAAAGCTTGGTTTGAACTATTGTACTTAAATAGGAGAGGAGAAACAGAGCAACAAAAGGAGAAATCTTCAAATTTGTGGTTAGAGTGCATTCAAAAGAAGTCTTCATGTAAAGACACATGTTTCAAAAATAAAAAAATTAATAAAATAAAAAAGTATCTTGTTAGAATTTTAGTCTTATATTGTGTTACCTAATACTTGAGTGCAACCCTTTATTAAAATTTATATTCTCATATGATGCTCTAAGTGTTTTGATGAATTTCTGGAGAAGAAATCAATGAAATGAAAATTTTAAGAGGGCTGTGAAGAGCCAAAAATCAGTCTGGAGAATAGAAACAAGAAGAATAAAGAAAGAGAAGACAGAAGAAAAGAGGTAAAATCAAACATCAGGCAGTTTGAGTTTGACTGAAGAAATTGGAAGAAGACAAGATTTGTTGGTTAGGATGAGAGTTGCTGTGAGAGTTGCTGATGGCATCAAAGGTTGAGGAGCTGATTGGCTGAGGATTTCATTTTGAGTGATTGAGAGTTAGATTACCAGGTAATTGGTAGTGAAGAATGATTGTGAGAATCAAGATACCAGTCTTACCAGACATATATGAAGTGAAGGACAATGCAGGCGGCAGGGCGGCAAAGATGTTGAAGATGGTTTTTGATGCAAAAGAGACAAGTAAATGGAAGAAAAGAAAAGATAGAAGAAAAGAAAAGAAATGATAAATAGTAAAGAAAAGAAAAGTAGATTGAGTGAATGAGCTTTTTGTTGAGGGGGAGTTGTTTTTGAGCTGAGGTTGTGGTAGAGTTCAAGTTGAGTTGAGGTCCAAGTTTTGAGTCTCCCAATTGTGTTGGGTTCCTGAGGGAGGTTGGAGCGCGCGCATGTGAAAGATGTAACAGCCAGGTGCCAGGATGGAAAGAAAGGAAGATAGGATAAACAGGAGGAGCACTTCAATATTTAACACCCCCCGTGTCTGGTATGGCTCAATTCAATTGAGAATGTAGGGTTTATCAGCAAGATAAGATTGGCAAGGGAGACTGGTGGTAGAGCTTTGGTGAGTCCATCAATGTTCATGTTCTCCGTGGGGATGAGTTTGATGGAGAGATTTCCTTGTATGAGTTATTCTTGAATGGTCTTTGTTTTGATGTTGATGTGTTGAGTTTTGGAGTTGCAGACAAACGTTTTGAGTTTGTAAATAAGATCCTTGTTGTCAACTAAGTGTTTGCTGGGTTCCACGCTTTTCTTCCATAGTTTGGATACTAGCTCCTTCATCCAAATTGCCTGCAGGAAGGAGTCCACAAGGGGTTGAGTTCTGCTTTGGTGGTTGGGTGTGTAAAATTATGTTGGCAGTAGCTGTGAGAATTATTGGCCCACAATCTTAGTCAAAGAGCAGTAATAAAAGCAAAAGAAATGCTGAGACAATAATTTTTTATCATTGATCCTTAATATAAGGCAGAGGCAATGGCACACTTGTGAATGTGAATGAATTGGCAAATAAATGGATGGAAAACAGCCAGGAGAAGAGCTCCTTAAATACAAAAGATGGTGCTGATGTGCAGCTTGTGTAATGACAAGAAAAAAGCAAAAATTCCTCCCCAAATGGGCTCTACAGGCTCTAGAAGCCTTGCTAATTGGTTTGGGCTTACTCAGCCCACTTGGCATTAGTCCCTGAACCCTTATGACCAGTCTGTACCCGTAAAATTCGGTTTTTTGTTTTTACACCCTTCCTGGGCTGAACCAGCCCTTGTTGCTCTTCATAACCTGGCTGGTCGTCTCTTAAAACCAGCCCTGTTACCCCTCTGACCATACTCACCGGCTGGTTACCTCATGCAACCAGCCCCTGGCCCCTCATATGGGCCAGGTGGGACCCAGGACTCACCTGGGTCTGGTCTCAAACTCACATGGGGGGATGTAACTGGCCGGCATGCTGCCTCCCCCCTCTTTCCTACCTAGGTGACCAGCAGGGGTGGTCAGATCCCCCACTGGTTGCCTGGGATACAATTTGCCCCAGGCTATCCGTTGAAAAGAGTGTGCTGGAGGGGGATCAGGCCCCCCCAGTCCTTGGCACCTCCCCCTCAGTAATGGGGGGGGGGGGGGGGGGGAGAGCGCCCCACTTTGCTTGGTGGGAGGGTGATCAGTTCCACCCCACCGCATTTTCCCCTCCACCACTAACAGGTGGGAGGGTGATAAAATCCCCCCCACCCTGGTTGGTTGCCACATGCAACCAACCTCTTGCTGGTCCTCAATGAGGGGGAGGACCAGCCATCCTCCCTCCCCCTCATGACTGAGCAAGGGGAGGAGGGAGGCAGGGGGCGCCACTGGGGCTGTGGCCCCGCACACAGCGGGTGGGAGGGCTCCAAACAGAGTCCCCTGACCCATACAACGGCGCTGCGCGGGCCTTTGGGCCCCGCAAAGGGCCCCAGAGAGAAACAAGCCGCCCTGAGCAGGCTGCAACATGGGCCGCGGCCACAATGGGCCTCCAAGGCCCAAACACCACAAAATACATAATTTGGAGGGCCAGCCCGTCTGGCCAAGTATTTCCAAAATAAAGCTTGGGCCCAGTTATGCCCATCTAAGCCCATCTGGACAAGGTGGCCCATCAACCCTGGCGGGCCAGTTAAGGCCCATGTCCCAAAAGACCTAGAAAATGTGTTTTGGTGCACAAATTCCCAAAACCAATAACATCCACATAGGCCCACGTTGCCCATGTTATT
>CM062615.1:52202505-52249084 GCA_025617555.3 Puccinia polysora
ATAACCTGGCTGGTCGTCTCTTAAAACCAGCCCTGTTACCCCTCTGACCATACTCACCGGCTGGTTACCTCATGCAACCAGCCCCTGGCCCCTCATATGGGCCAGGTGGGACCCAGGACTCACCTGGGTCTGGTCTCAAACTCACATGGGGGGATGTAACTGGCCGGCATGCTGCCTCCCCCCCTCTTTCCTACCTAGGTGACCAGCAGGGGTGGTCAGATCCCCCACTGGTTGCCTGGGATACAATTTGCCCCAGGCTATCCGTTGAAAAGAGTGTGCTGGAGGGGGATCAGGCCCCCCCAGTCCTTGGCACCTCCCCCTCAGTAATGGGGGGTGGGGGGGGGGGGGGGGAGAGCGCCCCACTTTGCTTGGTGGGAGGGTGATCAGTTCCACCCCACCGCATTTTCCCCTCCACCACTAACAGGTGGGAGGGTGATAAAATCCCCCCCCCACCCTGGTTGGTTGCCACATGCAACCAACCTCTTGCTGGTCCTCAATGAGGGGGAGGACCAGCCATCCTCCCTCCCCCTCATGACTGAGCAAGGGGGAGGGAGGGAGGCAGGGGGCGCCACTGGGGCTGTGGCCCCGCACACAGCGGGTGGGAGGGCTCCAAACAGAGTCCCCTGACCCATACAACGGCGCTGCGCGGGCCTTTGGGCCCCGCAAAGGGCCCCAGAGAGAAACAAGCCGCCCTGAGCAGGCTGCAACATGGGCCCGCGGCCACAATGGGCCTCCAAGGCCCAAACACCACAAAATACATAATTTGGAGGGCCAGCCCGTCTGGCCAAGTATTTCCAAAATAAAGCTTGGGCCCAGTTATGCCCATCTAAGCCCATCTGGACAAGGTGGCCCATCAACCCTGGCGGGCCAGTTAAGGCCCATGTCCCAAAAGACCTAGAAAATGTGTTTTGGTGCACAAATTCCCAAAACCAATAACATCCACATAGGCCCACGTTGCCCATGTTATTTCCAATGGGCCTTGGAGGCCCAGTTGTGCATCCCATTTGGATTATGCAATAATATGCACATTAAATGAGTGCATCCGTATTTTAAGACTTCCCCTTAATCTGAAAGGGATGCCATATGAATACTGGACACAAAACCTTGATGTTTGTTTCTATCTAACACCTTATTTCAGATATCCGCAATCATTGCTCCAGTGGGCATGTACCGTAACACTATCTCTCTGAAGTTCACTGCATCATGTATATAGTTTATAATGAAAATCAAAATGTTTTGTTCTTGAATGGAACACTTGGTTTTCTGCCAATGAAATGGCAATCTGATTATCAGGATACAACAATGCAAACCCTTGTGGTTTATGAGTATCCTCTAATACCTTTCTCAACCACTGTGCCTCCTGTGAGGCTGACAGATACACTCTGTACTCTGCTTCTGTTGATGAAAAACTTATTGCTGACACCATCTTAGACATCCATGACACTAGATTTGTTCCTATAAAGAATACAAAACCACTTGTTGATTCCCTAGTGTTACCATCTGCCCAACTTGCATCAGAATAACCAACCAAATCAAAATTTGCTGAATTTGAAGACTGCATTCTCAGACTGCTTGTTCCTTTAAGATACCTCATAACTTTCTTAAACACAGACCAATTCCTCATTCTTGGTTTCCCTAAGTGTTTTGACAAGATTCCAATTGCATAAGCAATATCTGGCTTTGTACACTGCCCCAAATAATTTAGCAATCCAATAGCCAACCTATAATTGTTCCCAGATTGGACAAACTCCAGATACTCTTCATCTGTAGACTTTTCTAACCAAATGTTAGACTGAATTGGAGTACCAAACCCCTTTGCATCCTCTAAGCCATACTGCTTAAGTATAGCTAACACATAATGGTTTTGATCCAACTTGATCCCATTATTGCTCTTACTAACTTTCATTCCCAGAACCTGTTGTGCCAGGCCAAGATCTTTTATCTTGAACTCCTTTTTGAGTGCCTCCATGACTCTCTCTTTACCATTAACAATAATGATAATCTCATCAACCCATACAAACAAAATTTCATCCTTTCTCACAAAGAGACAAGGGTTGGCTTTGCTTGTCATGAAACCAATCTCTATCAGTTTCTTACTTATGGTGTTATACCATGACCTAGCTGCTTGCTTCAATCCATACAGGGATCTACACAGCTTGAGGAAATATTCCCCTTCATCTGCTGAAAGTAAACTTCTCACACAGATTTTCTTCATAGTTTCTGGATTTGTCTCTACCAGCCATTCCTTGAAAACTTCAGGAATTGACATATAAACAGTCTCTCCTTCTCCAAGTCTTGCATTCAAGTATGCAGTCACAAAATCAGCCTGTCTGATTTCTTCACCCAACTCCACTGCTAAAGCAATGATGTAACTGAAGGTGGACAGCCTTCAAGTTGGCAAAAAAGTCTCTAGTTAATCAATACACTCTTTCTGCTTGAAGCCATGTGTGATGCATCTAGCTTTGAAACTCCTCAAAACTCCATTAGTATCAAAATTCTTGTTAAAAACCAACCTAGACCCAACAATGGTCTTTCCTTTTGGAACTAAATCCCACTTAACCACTTCAAACACACCATTATTTTCCAGAGAATCAAATTCCTTAAAAAAAGCTGTCTTCCAATTGTATCTATCCTCAGAATTCATAGCTTGGCCAAAGCTATTGGGGTTAACCCTATTACCCATTTCTGAACTTAACGGTAGAATCTCATTAAGCATACATTGTTCCCAAAACGTATCTTCTTCATATTCTTCAGGAGCATAATGGGACTTCCATTCCCCATAACTATCTACAGGTATCCTACTCCTTCCACTCCTTCTAACGGGAGGTGGAGGTCCATCAGGTTCTGAGTCCACAGATTCCCCTGAAGTGGGTACTGAACCCTCCTGTGGCACATCTGCCATCTCAAAATCATCACTAATGATATTCTATACAGAATCTGCTGGTGAAATAGGCTCCAATTATATTTCCTGCTGTGATTCCTGAAAAGCAATATATTCACTCCTTTTGAGTGGAAAGTTACTTTCTTTAAATTTTACATGCCTACTATGGATAACCTTTCTTGTCCCTGGAAAATAAATCCTGTATGAATTAATTATTGAATCATGGCCTACAAGTGCCCCTGTTCTGGCTCTAGGATCTAAAATTCCAACCATTTCATTATGGTTGACACTATAATTCACTAAGAAACCAATTTTTCTTGGGTGTGATGTTTTGGAGTACAACTTCCAAAACAGATAATTGTCACACGACCCCCCACGTACTATAGGGCAATTCTTAGATGATTGTGAGTGCAAAGGAATGCCAAGTGCGAGGGCAAGTGCAAATAGCAAGACTCAGTTGCAAAGTGTGAACTTTGTTAGGCCACTCAACAAACGGCGAGAGGAATGGAATGTGTTCCAAAGAAGGAAACTCAACCTGAGTCCAATGTTATAACTAGGTTGTAGCAAAATTCCAGAACGTATGAAATTAACTAACTGAGGAGACAATCATCAGGCAAGGGGATAGCCCTTATAAAGTAATCCGAAGTGACTAGATACAACCTGGTGATGAGCTAACTACAGTTGAAGCAGTGAGGCAATGAATGACAGGAACAGGATAGGAAATGAAGCAGTGGTATAGATCCAAGGTCATAGCGTAAGTGCGAGAAAATAGAATCTGAGCGTACAATTGCATGACCAATTGGGACAGGAGCAAGTGACGTTGAAGGTAATGCAAATGAGAGGTAATAGTGTATGCAGGGTAGGGACTAGTCCAATTGCAAACTGTACAGTAGTGATGGCTTAGTTAGACGTAGATGCGAACTAACAAACAATGCATGACCAAAGATGGAAGTCCGAGGCTGTTGATTGGCCAGGGAAGGAGATTGGATCTCATAATGGATGGCCGACCGGTATGGAGTTAACCTCAAAGTTCGCAAGTATATACTGAGTTGGTCGCCGAGATTGGAAGGTCAGCGCAAGCCAGAGGAAATAGCGGATCACACCGTTGATGTTGTGATTTTATTTGTGTTACGCTTTTAGACTGAGGTAGATGGTAATGAGGAGAGGGCATGTCAAAGTGATGAAGAAAATAATCCCTAAGTGCAAAGCGTGACAGTTGCCCAGGTATAAAGACGTGAGCTCCTGCAAGCGTTCAGATAAATTTTCCCATTGATTTCAAGTTGTTAATTATTAATGTATACCCCTTACATTATTTAATTCATTACTTGATAAATTTATAATCTATATAAAATTTTGTCATTGTTGTCCCGCCATGGCAAAAACTGTATTCGCCAAAACAAGCGTTGTGTTCCTAGTACTGCTGTCCAAGGCCCTGGAGGCAAGTGTGAGCAATGTCGCCTTTACAAATTGGCATGTAACTTCCCTATTAATGTTGTTTTGTTTGTCAAGGGTCCCGCGGAATCATCAAGGGAGATGCAAAGTTGTAGGTCCAGGCCAAGGGTTAACTACAAGATACCACCGTTGCTGGAGATCAAATACTTGGGGACTTGAGTTCCTGGTAAGTACTAATCTGGACTGACTAATGATCATAAAATAATAACTAATTTTGCTTGTTTTGCTAGTGTTGCCTCATTTCCAAAGATATACTACAAACACACCACCACCACCACCACCTTACTGGGGACCACCGACTGAACTCCCGGGGGCCCAGATGAATGCCAAGGTGCGAGGCAAAGTGTCCAGTGCGGAACCAGTAGGAATTATAACCAAGGAAGCAAGGGAGGAGGAAGGAAACAAAGCGGAAGGAGAATTGGGAAATGGAGGAAACGGAAACGGAGGGAGAGAAGGAGCGGATGAATTGGGAGAAGGAAATGAAGGAGATGGAAGGGATGGAGTGGATGGAACGGAAGAAATGGAAGGCCAAGGTGAAACAGATCCGGTGCAAGTCATAGGGCCAATTGAAACAGATGCGAGTTGGCTGACAGACAATATTGGAGAAGGCACGTTGGGAGGCCAAAGGAAGAGAGTGTACAAAGAGCTCTTGGAGGAAGGCGGATGGAATGCTCGGACAAAGAGAGCTTGGATTGCAAGGTGCAAGGAGATCTTTGAGAGGCACATTGTAAAAGAAGTGCTAGTTCTCCAAAGAATGTCCGCACTAATCAACAATGAAGACCTGGATACTTTTTGATCCATGGTTGCGGAATTGACGGCAAATTGGGAGGATGCGGAGAAAGAAGTAAAAGAAACTTTTTAAATATAAATATAAATATATATATATATATATATATATATATATATATATATATATTTATAGATAGATTTTTTTTTTTAATAATAAGGAATGAAGTTTTATTTTAGTAGAAATGAAAGGGGAATGAGAAAAAGGAATAACACGGTGAGATGGAGGAATTAACTGATGGAATGATGGTGTGAAATAAAATGAGATTAGATGAGATGGAATATGGAATTGAATGGGATTGGATGAGATAGAATGTGAGATGAAATGGGATTGGATAAGATAAAATGTGGAATGGAATGGGATTGGATGGGATGAAATGTGGAATGGAATGGAATGGAATTGGATGGGATAGAATTATGATTGTCAAGGTTTGGGAGGGTAGCTCCCATGGAAGTCTCAAATCAGGTTGGGTGAATTGCAAAGGTGATGGGCTGGTTCCCACAAGGTGCGATCTTTGTTGGACTGGAAGCCAGACCATTTGACAAGGTATTGAAGTTTTCCTTTGCATAACCCGGAATCCAGAATACGGCTTAATTCCCATTCTTTATGATTGAGGACAGTGACCGGTTCAGGAGGGGGATGAGTCTTGCCCGGGTATAGGACGCGAGCTGGCTCTAGGAGAGACACATGAAAGACCGGGTGGATACCTTGCCATTTTGCAGGTAAAGTAAGTTTAAAGGCGTTAGGGGAGATGACTGATTCTACTTTAAAGGGGCCAAGCTTTCTTTTGGAGAGTTTGCAAGTTGGGCGAGTGCTGCAAATTTTGCAAGCAGCAAGCCATACTTGATCTCCTACTGCAAAGGTTGGAGCCAAAGTGCAAGATTGGTCTGCTTGCTCCTTATAGCGCTGGTTTGCTTCTTTGAGGTTGGTTCAAAGTTGCGATTGAGGGGATTGAATTTGTTCAAGG
This sequence comes from Puccinia polysora, assembly GCA_025617555.3. NCBI lineage: Eukaryota > Fungi > Basidiomycota > Pucciniomycetes > Pucciniales > Pucciniaceae > Puccinia > Puccinia polysora. The sequence continues at coordinate 52,208,593 of CM062615.1, forward strand.
TAATTGGTAGAAGGTTGAGAAGGTGCTACGTGAAGGGAAGAGAAAGTTGGGTTTCTACCATAAAGAGTTTGGAAGGGCAACTGTTTGGTGGAGGAATGAGTGGAGTTGTGGTAGGCAAATTTGGCTAGTGGGAGCCATTGCGACCAGTTGTCTTGTTGATAGACAAAATACATTCAAAGATATTGTTCAAGAATATGATTAACTTGCTTGGTTTGCCCATCCGTTTCCGCCTGGTAAGCCGTTGATAAATTGCAAGTGATCTTCAAATGTTGGCATAGCGAGGTCCAGAAGCTTGAGACAAACAGAGATCCACAATCACCAACTATATTATCAGGGAGACCATGTTTTGAAAATAAATATTCTATGAACAAGTTAGCTAAGTCTTCTGAAGAGGCCTTCACATTACTGCGTAAAAATAAAGCCATCTTTGAGAAGCAATCTACTATTACTAGAATAGCATCATATCCACTAGAAGTAGGTAATTGAGAGATGAAATCCATAGGCAGCGAGTGCCAAGGACGAGGCGGAATTGGGAGTGGCTGAAGCAGCCCATACTTTTGGTGTTTTGAGGACTTGTTACGATTGCAATCATAGCACGCGCTAACATAGTCTTTTACTTCTTTGGTCATACCAGGCCAGTAGAAGTCTTGTGCAATCAATTGGTAGGTTTTATCCTGCCCATGATGACCAGCAAGCAGAGAATCATGCCGTGACTCAAAGATATCCAACTTAATCCAAGAATTATCTGGTACTACTATACAATTATCATAGACTAAAAAGTCATTATCATCAATACTGTCATTACTATCTAATAATTTCGCACTTTTGCAAAGTTCAATGCACTTGGGGTCGTCGCATTGAGCTTGTCGGAGTTTGGAAGCCAAATCTCGTAAGCAAGCGATGATCAAACTGAGTTGGGCAGATTGGGTTGAGAAGAGTGTCCTAACGTTTTAAGGGTTGTTTTTGGCAAAGGTGCTCCCCCCCTGGGTAAACGTCGTCCCGACGTGATAAAGCATCAGGAACTACCGCTTTTTTCCCAGGACGGTACGTGATTGTAAAGTGGAACTTGGAGAGGTATTTGGCCCATCGTGCCTGTCTACGTGTGAGGACTTTTGAGCTCATGAAATACTTTAAAGAATTATGATCAGTTAAAACCTCAAAGGATTCCCTAAGGCTCAACAGGTATGAACGCCATTTCTTCAAGCAATAAACAATTGCAAGAAGTTCCTTGTCATGAATCTCATATTTAAGCTCTGCAGCGAGCAACTTGTGGGACTCGAAAGCTACCGGATGAAAGAGAGAAGTGGAGGAAGAAAACTGCAAGATTACTCCTGCAATTGCATAGTTGCTTGCGTCTGTTTTTACAATAGTGCAAGCTAACTTGTTGAAGTGAGAAAGTATTGGAGCAGTGGTGAACGCTTTCTTCAGAGCTTTGAACTCTGAAGCAGCTTGTTTGGTAAAAACAAAAGGAGTGTCTTTTTGAAGAAGGTTAGTAAGATTCACGGCTTTTTGGCGTAACGCGCAATAAACCTTCTATAGAAATTACTGAAACAAAGGAAAACTTGAAGGGATTTAACGGAAGAAGGTGGGGGCCATTCCAATATGCGTTTGCTTTTGGCTGGGTCCATCAATAGTCCTTGCTGCGAGACTACGACCCCTAGAAAATGAAGAGAAGAGGAATGGAACTCAAACTTAGAGGCTTTTGCAAACAGGTCATTCTTGCAAAGTTGCTGCAGCACCTCTTGCACATCTACGATGTGATCTTTGAGGTTCCTTGAGTAGACTAGTATATCATTGAGATATACCACAAGGTATTTACCTAGGAGATTGGATAAAATGTTGTTGAAAAAATGTTGGAAAGTGGAAGGAGTGTTACCAAGGCCAAAAGGCATGACGGTATACTCATAACTGCCAAACCGGGTTCTCATTGCAGTTAAATACTCATGACCTTCCTTAATGCAAATTAGGTTATAGGCACCTTGAAGGTCTAACTTCAAGAAATAAGTAGCTCCATGGAAGAGAGTGAGGAGATGTGACATAGGCGGTACTGGATAGGCATTCCTACGGGTTACCTGGTTCAGTTTCCTGTAGTCAACACAAAGGCAAAGTCCGCCGTCCTTCTTTGGAACAGATAGGACAGGTGAACCGGTATTCAAATTGCTTGGTCGAAGAAATCCTTTCGCTACATTTTCCGCAATGTAGTCTTGAAGCACAATTGATTCTTGCGTTGAGAGAGAGTAAACTGGTCCTGGTGCCAGAGGTGGGCCAGTAAGTTTGATCTTGTGATCGTAAGGACGGGATGGAGGCAGTTTATCTGCTTTTGCAGCTGAAAAGACGTCAGCGAAGTCATGATAAACCAAAGGTAAAGACTTTTGAATGATTTCTAAATCTTCAATCTTGTCATCTTGGAGCACCAGGTTCGCGGTGCTCGCATGGTGCAAGAGGATTAGGGAGCTCAAAATACACCATTTGGTTGGTGTCTGTTTCTCTTTGAAGGAACAGGAAAGAGGTAAGCTGGATAGGTAAGCAATAACTTCTAAATCTGAAGAGGGAATTTGGGAATGAAGGTCAGGATATTGCAAATTTCCTGGCGGAAAAGTGTTATCCAACTCAATGACAGTGTCAGGTAGGCTGTTTAATTCCTGATTGTTGGAAAGGTTAGCGTTCTGGGGGTGCAAGGCTCAAAGGTTAATTACTCCTTCTTGCCAATTCACATCCGGATTCCAGTAAACTAGTAAATCATGGCCTAGAATGGTATCATCCATTCCAGGTATAGACAAGACAAATAAATCCCATTCAAAGCTGGGGAAATTGGAGAATTCAAAGGTCCATTTTGCCTTTTGGGAAACCCAATAAGACGGTTCAGTTGCACTACTTACTAAATAGATAGTAAATTTATCTATCTTGGAACGCGTAAGATTTTTGGAAGTGGCAAAAGATTCACTGATAAAGGAAAAATTAGCGCCAGAATCAAGTAATACTTGATAAGGAGTGTTGTTGGAATGGAATAGGATAAATCTCAAACTCGGAGCACCTAGTGACTTGCAAGTGCAAAGATTTACTCTTGGTGATTTAGATAATGTGTAGTTTTCCTTGCGAGTATCAGAAAAACTACAAGCTAATTTTTTGACTGCTTAGCCCCTTCACGCGCTAACCGCTTTGCACACCTGTTGACATCATGTTTTCCTCCAAAATACATACACAGCCCGTTCTTTTCCCTTTGTAGCCATTCCTTGTTTTGAAGCATCCCGGTTTCTTTGTCCAAGAACTTTGCAGTTTTGGCAACGGCTTTCCCGTTCAAGTTGGAGTCAGAAGTCAGGGTTGGTTTTGATGGTTTTGGGTTCCTTGTGTTTTGCTTTGAGGAGTCGTCCACCCTTGGAGCCGAGGTGGACAGTCCATGGTTGTTTTGCCAAGAGCAATTCTTGTCATGATAGCCATTATCAAGCTCAATCACTCAATCAATTAGCTGCTGAAGCAAGGTTGTCTTATGACCCCCAACTGCAAGCTGTTTGATTAAGCGTGCCGGTAGACCCTTTCCAAAATGGAATAGAAGAGCGGCCTTGTTCCACTGGATGCAAGACTGCAAGGTTCAAAAATGAGAAATATAAACCAAAGCTCTACTATTACCCTTCATAACTAAACTATTAAGTTTGTATTCGGCGTTTCAAACTTCATTGGGGTCGCCAAACAGGGTCAACAGTTGTTGCTCAAACCTGTCCCAGTTGTTGAGAATACAAGTGGGACTGTCGTTGGAAAAAAGTTCAAGGTATGGTTCAAACCACTGCAAGGCTCTACCTCCTAAGAAGGACGAAGCATACATAACTTTATGCCTATTGGAAGGGAAATTGTAGGAGTCGTTTGAAAAGATGATTTTACAAGACTGTAGGTAGGGTCTAAGCTTATGAGGTTGTTCTCCCGTAAAGTGATTGGGTTGTTTCATGCCCGGAGTGCGAAAACTAGGAGTACTTGGACTAGATCGCTGGGAACCATGAGTGAGGGCCTGGATCAATGTCAAAAGCAGGGCTGGAGCATTGGGCTTGGGAGCAGTAGTGCAAACCCCTGGTCTACCACGAGTCAAGGTTTCATTGGAAGAATGGTTGGAGTCTGCGAATCCCACAAGAGGGTCCGTTGGAGCGTCCCGTGGAGGAGCCCAAGGATCATTGAGGGGTTCAACAGATGGCAATTTAGAAGGAGGAACTGGATCTAAGGGTTGTTGGGCCCAAGGAGCGCTGGTTCTCCCTACCCAATGGATCTCATCATTGTAAGGGGCGAGGGAAGCGTTCCCGGTTGAGCAAGTACCTGACATCAAGAAGAAGAAGTCTACTATAGGTTGGCAGGCTACAATAGATGAGTTGGGTTAGTTAATTTACTGTCACACAACCCCCCACGTATGATAGAGCAATTCTTAGATGATCCTGAGCGCAAAGGAATGCCAAGTACAAGGGCAAGTGCGAATAGCAAGACTCAGTTGGGTTATGCCACTCAACAAACGGCAAGAGGAAAGGGCTGCGGCCCTGCACACAGCGGGTGGGAGGACTCCAAAAAGAGTCCCCTGTCACATACAAAAGCCCTGCGCGGGCCGTTGGGCCCTGCAATGGGCCCCAGGGAGAAAAAAGTGGCCCTGAGCGGGCCACAACACAGGTGGCGGCCCCAATGGGCTGCCAAGGCCCAAAGACCACAAAATACATACTTTTGTGGGCCAGCCCGTCTGGCCAAGTATGTCCAAAATAAAGCTTGGGCCCAGTTATGCCCAGATAAGCCCACTGGCTAAGGTGGCCCATCCACCCTGGCGGGCCCTTCAAGGCCTGTGTCCCAAAAGAACCAGAAAAAATGTTTTTGTGCACAAATGCCCAAAACCAATAACATCCACATAGGCCCTCTTGGCCCACATGATGTCCAATGGGCCGTGGAGGCCCATTTTTGCATCCCATTTGGATTACACAGTAATATGCACATTACATGAGTGAATCTTTATATTAACAGTAGCTCCTCCATGAGATGAGTGATCCAAAAAGTAAGGACAGATGGCCCAATTTGGATTGCCTAGTTTCTAAGTCATTGATCCAAGTAGCATTGCTGTAGCATTGAATTTGGGTGTCAGTATTGAAAATTTGAGAGTGAGTTTGAGATATTTGGTGACCTTGAGATACTTCCAGAAGCGCTTGACTTCTCTCCAGTGTTGCATTCTGGGCATTTCACAGAATCTACCCAGACTGGAGACTGCAAAGCTCAGCTCAGGGCAAGTGAGGCAGGCAATGTGGTTCACCAGGAACAGTGCGGACCAATAGTTTATGTTTTAGGCAAGAAATTCTTGATGATTGTCATTTGAGGCCGGAGTTAGATTAGAGTTGAGGTTAAGCGGAGTTGAGGACGGCTTGCAGTCCGTCATTTTTAATTCTTCAAGGCCGTGCTCAATATGTTTTGGTTGGGACAAGAGAATGGAGTTGTCCAGTTTTTTGAAATTCATTCCCAGGATGGTTTTGGGCTTTTGGGAACTGGATTTGGGGAATAAATTGAGGAAGTTGGTCAGGAAATTGTTGCAAGATCCAACCAAGATAAGGTAATAAAGGTGGAAGAAAAGAACAGAATTACGGGAAGTATGAATGTAGAGGCAGGGATTGGAAATTGATTTGTGGAAGCCTTGCTTGCAAATCCAAGAGGTTAGAGTACTGAACCAGTTGGCTGGTGCCTGTTTCAGCACGTAGAGTGACTTGTTGAGAAGAAGATATTTTGATGTTTTTTTTGATCCCTTGGTTTGCTTAATGATGATGATGTTGGATGGCTGAGCATGAAGATAAGAACTTTTAACATTGAGTTGAGTGATGGGGAGTGAGTAATAGAGACCAAAAAGAAGACCAATAAAAAGGGATGCAGCTTTTCCCCTGGGAGAGAATGTATCAAGGTAATCCAGGCCATATATTTCATCAAAAACCTGTATGTAGAGACTACTCTTGTAAGCCAAGGGGTCACTTTGGCAGTTGTCCTTGAGCCAATAGACCCAAGTCATATTGAGGGGATTGACTGGTTCCGGCCTGTTTTAATCTTCCCACACCTTGAGGTCTTTGATGCTTTTGTGTTCTATATCCATGGATGCCTCCCATTTGAGGGAGTCAGGGCATTTCTTGGCCTGTTCATAAGAATTGGGTACGTAGTAATGATTGTAGCCAAATTGCTGAGGAGGGTTGATTGTTGATTTGTCCTACAGAGAGTAATTCAGATTGAGTTGGATGGCGAGGTTGTTGGAGGATTTGGATGTAGAATCTGAAGAAACTTTGTTGGATGGATTGGGAGAGGAAGAAGGAGGGAGGTTGTTGCTGGCAGGTTTAACAGAATCAAGAGGAGTTTGAGTTGCGGAGAAAGATTCTGGATTAGAGAAGGAAAGTGGAAGATTGACAGCAAAATTGATTTGAGGAGGAGTGTTGGAGATAGCAATTGGAGTAGGAGAAGTTAACTGGGAAGAAGGAGAATTTTTAAGAATTTTTACATGTTTTGAAGAGATTATTGAATTTTCAGGACAAATGATACAGTAGGAGAGGAAGTGAGGGTTTTAGCCCACAAGGATGCCGGATAGGCCGCGCTCTTTGAATTTTTCACCTTGAGCTACCTTACTGTTGAGATAGACCACCTTGGAGCTGATAGGATGAAAATAACTGAGAGGAAGCAATTTTTTAGTGAATTTTTGATAGGGAGAGGGTGAAAAAGGAATATTGGGAATTTTATTGAGAACAAGACAGGCTGATTTAGCTACTTCTACCCAGAGATTGAGAGGTAACTTTGAGCTTCTGAGGATGGAGCAAACTGATTTGGTGAGGGTTCTGTTGGCCAGTTTGATCTTGCCATTGTGTTTGTGGTGTTATGGCTCAGTAATGAGGTGTTGAATGAAGTTGGATAGAAAGAATTATTTTAAGTTGGAGGAGATGAACTCTCCTCCCCCATCTGAGAAGATGTTAGCATGGTATGAATTTTGCTTTTGCCTTTCAAATTTTAGGATTTTCTTGAGTTGTGGACCAGCTTCAGACTTCTGTTGGAGAGGAATTGCAGAGATTTATCTTGATTAGTTTTCAATAATTGTCATGATATAATTCATATTGTTTCTGGAGGATGGGGTGATAGGGCCAACCAAGTCTACATGGAGTTTTTCAAAAGTTTGAGAGGCTCTAGTGGAGGTGTTTTTGAAAGAGAATTTGGTGATTTTGGAGAAGAGACAGTCTTTGCACCGAAAGATGGACAGGGAGCTGGAAGAGAGTTCAGGACAGAGATTCTTGAGTTGATAAGGGCTGGCATGTCCAAACAATAGATGGAGATTTTTGAGCTTGTCAAATTTGCCATCATTTTGAGTTATGTAGCAGAGTTTGAGGTTCCGCCCCACTAGGGATGAATTATTCAGGACAAAGAGGTTGCCTTGGATGAACCCCAAAAATACCGGACAAGAATGAGAGTGGAGTTGAAATTGATTTGCGTTGGTTGTAAGGGTGCATTTCTTTGAGGAGATCAGTTCTCCTAGACTAATGAGGTTAACAACTAGATCCAGAACAAAGAACAAGTTTGAGAGAGTAACTGTGGTGCCCTTCCAGTTGAGTTGAACAGTCCCTTTTCCTTTAATTGGGAGCTTTTCTCCTTCCTTTCCAGGTCTTACAGACTTGTTTCCTGGGTGTTCCTTGAGTTCAATAAAAAAATATGACGAGTTGAAAATGTGGCAGGATGCCCCAGAGTCTAGGATAATTCAATTTTTTGAGTTGACCTATTTGATCCAGGTGGTGAGAAGAGCATGGTAGTGAACCACTTCTTTGCCTTTAGAGTTTGAGTTGAGTTGAGCTCTCCAGTTTGCTTGAGCTTCTTTCCACAAATCAGGCGCCAAGTTTTTGTGCTTATGCCAGCATTTATCCTCAGTGTGATTGGGTGAAAAAGGATTGTGGAAACCTCTCTTGCATTGGAGTTCTTGAGGGACTGGCTTTTTGGTGCTTTGCAAGGACACAAGAGCAGTTTTGAACATTTTTGAATCCTTTGCTTTTGATTTGCTTTTGTTGTTGAGTTGAGTGAGGTGATTCAGGATTAGATCAACCAAAATTCTTTTGTCTGAATGCATGATTTGTTGATGAAGGGATTGAAGTGAGGAGGGGAATTTGAAGAGAATAAGATAAGCAAGGATGTTTTCCAGAAGGTCTATTCCTACTTCAATCAATTTTTTTGTGTAAATTTTGGTTTTAGTGATGAATAGGTTGATCAAGTCAGATTAGAATTGTTGTTATAGAAATCTGTTAAAAACTCTAAAACGGTTGGCAGTTTTCAAAGAGGCAGCCCTTTCTTTGATATTCTGCCAAAGTAGCTTAGCTGAGGCAATGTTCACAGGATTGACCATGTTTTTGTGAGTGACAAAGTTGATTTTGGAAAGTAAAATGACCCTAGTTTCCATGTTTTTGGTTGGTTTTAGATTCTTAGAGTCATCCTCTAGTGATTCCTTGACACCGTTGAGTTCCAGGAGAATGGTCATCTTGTCTTTACATATAGAGTATTTTTCCTCAGTGAGAATGGGAAATTCCTCAAGAGTGTCCTTGAGGATGTTTTGTTGAAAGCCATTGCTGCTTGATCCCTCCATTGATCCGGTGAAGCTAGTCAGATTGATTTTTGGCTTTTAACAGTGATGAATTTCTGTAGAAGAAATTAATGAAATGACAATTTAAAGAGGGCTCTGCAGAGCCAAAAATCAGTCTGGAGAAGAGAAACAAAGAGAAGACAGAAGAAAAGAGCTAAAAAGAAACATCAGAAAGTTTGAGTTTGACTCTGAAGAAATTGGAAGAAGACAAGAGTTGTTGGTTAGGATGAGAGTTGCCGTGAGAGTTTCTGATGGAATCAAAGTTTAAGGAGCAGATTGGCTGAGGATTTCATGCTGAGTGATTGATATTTAGATTAAGAGGTATTTGGTAGTGAAGAATGATTGTGAGAAATGAGATACCAGTCTTACCAGACAAATATGAAGTGAAGGAAAATGCAGGCGGCAGGGCGGCAAAGAGGTTGAAGATGGTTTTTCATGAAGAAGAGACAAGTAAATTGAAGTAAAGAAAAGATGGAAGAAAAGAAAAGAAACAATAAAGAGTAAAGAAAAGAAAAGAAGATTGAGTGACTGAGGTTTTGGTTGAGTGGGAGTTGTGTTTGAGTTGAGGTTGTGGTAGAGTTCAAGTTGAGTTGAGGACCAAGTTTTGATTCTCCCAATTGTGTTGGGTGCCTGAGGGAGTTTTGAGCGCGCGCGTGTGGAAGATGTGACAGCCAGGTGCCAGGATGGAAACAAAGGAAGAGAGGATGAACGGGAGGAGAACTTCAATATTTAAAGTTTTTTCTAGTATTATCTCTATAATAAGCTTTCAAGTCTTATTTCCAGTATAATTTTTATTGTAAACTAAATTTTTATTATAAACTGAATTTTTATTATAAACTAAATTTTTAGTATAAACTAAATTTTTATTATAAACTACAGCAGCTATTAACCTAAGTGTTTTATTGCAGTGATACCTTCATTTTATTTCAGAAGTATCAAATAAAGTTTATCCTTTATCTTTCATCTAAAGTGGCTCCTTTAATATCACTACTGATACCTGTTTTATTTTTTGGAATCTTGTGTGTCATAATTATACTTATTGAATAAAACTTGGCCCTACCTTATCCATTTACTTGTCTATCTAGCCACTGGTCAGACATCATGTAAATATTCTATTTATATTGATGCCTGATCAAATGAATCAACACCATCTATTCTGTCTTAATTTGAACAAAAGTTTTCCCCTCTCTTGACTGCCTAGATATGCGCCTCTTAGCATAATAAGACTCCATCTTATCCTCTCCAAGTATCTCAACTGGAGAATCAAACTAAAACTTCAAAAGACCTAACCAGGCCTGGAGAGACTCTTGAGCTCCAAGCAGGGCCTACTTTCACAAGGAGCCTTTGTGAGGATTTCTGAGAGATGGTGTTCTAGGTAGCTGTCCTGGTGATAGAGAGAGGATTTTTTTTCTTTGATTGGTTTGTTTATCAATTTTTTCTTTCTTGATCTTTTGGTTGGTCTTGATCTTCTTGCCTGGATTGATTTTTATCTGATGACGCTTGAGCGTTGGACTGATCTTTTTTGATTTTTGCCTTCTTGAGGTTGTTGTGGTCTGGAAATATGATTGTGAGGAAGAAAATGGCGCAAGTTATCCCAATTGGGAGAGATTAATCTGGCTTTTGTTGTTGCGTGGAAGAAACTAATTGAATTTACCCCAATTGGGAGAGAGCAAGCTGGCTTTTTTGGTCTGGAAATGAGGTTGCACAAAAGCAACTACCAGAAAGTTGTCCAAATTTGGAGAGAGAAATCATGCTTAGAAATTAGATTCTAAGTTTTTTTTTTATCTTTATGTAGATAAAGATAATTGCAGAGGAATTGATTTTTTAAAAGGACTTTGGAGAATTTTAACACCCCCCATTCCTCAATGTGAAGGGTCCACTATTGAGTCTAGAGAGGGAGTCTGAGTTGCAGGCCTTGGTGATAGCATCAGCAACCATGTCTTCTGAGCAAAATAGCTGGATTTTGATCTTGTTGTTTTCATATTGGTCTGTGAGATATTTTGTTTTGATTTTGAGGTGCTTAGTTTTAGATTTTGATTAAAAATATCTGATTTGTTTGGTGAGTCCTTCATTGTCAACATTGAAGATACTTTTGAGAGAATGCATGGGCCACAGTTCATGATTCAGGTAAGATATCCATAGGCTTTCTTGGTGATAGTCAGGCGGTGAGTTCAATTCAGCTTCAGTTGATAAAATGGTGATTTTTTTCTGTTTACAGCTGTTCCAGGAGATGTTAAATTCAAGCCAAAAACAGATATATCACTTCTTAATTTTATTGTGTCTATGTTGTCAGCCCAGGTAGCATAACTGAATTATTTAACTCTTGAGGAGGAAGAAAAGGAAGAAGAAGATAATGAAATAGAATTGGAAGTGGTTCTTGCCAAATATTTCAAGAAATATAGAAATTCTTTCAAATGGTTGATTCCTAGATTGTTGTTGAATTGAGACAGTATGGAGACTGCTGGATTGATCTCTTGTTGGGTTCTACAGGAAAGATAGTTTAGAATGCCAGTGTAGGTTCTGTAATTCATTTTGAGCTTTTGGAATTGTTCCATTTATTCTTGTTGCCTTCAGAAGTTAGATACTTGGAGTGAGAGGAGTGGAAATGATTTTACAGTTTGAAAGCCAAGAATTCTAATTCCCTTTTCAAAAAGTTTCTTTTGTTAGGGTGATATCTTGGAGTCTGAGATGATCAGGTCCATTCCCAGAAGAGTGTCTGGATAATGAGCAGAGTAATTTGGAAATTTTCTAAGGAAAAGGGATTCAAATTCTTGGTGTTTTCCAGCTAAAATGAGATTGGAAAAAGAAAGAAAATAAATGAGTTAAAATCTTGGTTCATGCAGGCAGGGACTGGAGTTGGAAGGAATATATTTGATCTCTTTGAGCAAGTTTTTAAGAGTTCCATACCAATTGGCTGCTGCTTTGTTGAGACCATAGAGAGATTTCTTTAGTTTCAGGAAGGGAGCAGTTCTTTGACATCGAGCTGGATTTTTCATGTAGATGTTTTCTTTCAGTGGAGCATAAGTAAAGGCAGCATTCATTTCAAACTGTCTGATAGTAAGTCTTCTCTCAATTGATAGAGTGAGGGAATCAGAAGTGTGGTAAATTTTCCAGTGGGATAGAAGGTATCATCATACTAAATTCCTGGAACTTGTTTAAAGCTTTGGATTCAGAGTCTAGCCTTTTTATTTTCTGGAGATGAAGCAGTTCTGGGTTTGGTTTTTAGCACCATGAAATTCTTTAAATAATATTCTGGAATAATTTTTTCATCTTTCTCTACCTCCATCCTTTCAATGAAGTCAAATTCAGTTTTGATGGCTTTGGAAAAATTTTCAGGGGTGCTGAGATGTGTATATCTGACAGTTTTGACTCTTGAGGATCTTTCTCTGAGGTTTTATCTGGGAGGACTATGCTCAATTTCTGGAGTTGGTGATTTATCACGGATAACTTGATCCAAACCTTGGCTTTCTGACATGTTCTCATCATCATCATCATAATTGACCCTTCAATAAGTTCATTGTTAGTGTTGTCATATGAGGCTTTGCTTTCACAGTCTGACTCCAATGAATGTGTTATTTTTCTGAGTTTTCTGGTAGTATTTATTTGGCCTGTGTTCTCAAATTAAAGATACAAGTATTTTATGTTGGCGGTTTTAGGAATGAAGCTAAGGAACTTGAAATTTTTGGCTTTGAAAACTTTTTCAAGAGTCAGAAAGAATGAGACAGGATCTAAGATTGTCATTGACTACAATCAGGACACTGGGTTTTTGATAAGATTTTGAATATTTCATTTGAGAGCTCAGAACCAGCAGACGAAATTACAGAGTCAGAGTCACAATAGAACAGAGACTGGACAGAAGAGAAGAAAGACAACCAACAGGCAATCAAGACGCAGAAGATTGAGCAGCCAAGAAGAGATAGATTTGAAGCAGAGGAGAGATACGGGCTGGTTTGGTAGACACATAAGTTGGTGACTGATCATGGAGATTGAGATGCGGATTGTCTTACCAGGCAAGGGATGACAGCAAGTAAAGACTTGGAATCGGTTGAGGTTTTGGATGGTCAAGTGAGAAAAGTTGACAAGTGGATGATTTGATAGGCAAATTTAATTGGAAGACAAGAAAGAGAGTTTTTGGGAAAAGATAAGGAAAAGATTTAGAAGACGGGAAAAGAAAAATAAGGAAAAAGAAAGAACAGAAAAGATGGAGATCAGGAGAGTAGGAGCCTTGTTCCTCAAAAGGAGAAGTTGAGAAAAATGAGAGGGGAAAAAAAGAGTCATCCAAGACCCCCGGGGTGATCTCCCGGGGTTAGGTTTCAGAGAAGCGGTCAAAGAGAGGGTAGTTGTCCTTCAGACGCGGGGACGAGGGACATTCCTAACACTCCTTGTGTCTGGTAAGATGGAGAAGTTCTTGAGATCATGTTGCGGTAGAGCCAAAGAAAGATCTCTGGAGGAGACTTAGGGAGTTGATTGATGAGGCTTTAGTAAGAGAGTCCGCCACCATGTTCTCTGTAGTGATGAGAAATAGATTAAAGTTGCAGTTTTGAAATTCCTCCTGTAACCCTTTTGTCTTAATATCAATGTTACGAGACTTGGAATGAGACCCAAATTGTTTAATCTTGTTTTTGAGCCCTTTATTTTTGATATGGAGGATACGCTTGGGACTGGGAAGACAATAAATTTAACCTATGAGATTGACGATCCATTTGACTTCTAAGAAGCAGTCAAGTAGCGCGTTGAGCTCAGATTCAGTAGACAAATAGGTGATATTTCTTTGTCTTGATGAGCTCCAAACAATGGGACTGCTGTAATGAAAGATAATGAATCCAGATTGAGAATTCCTAGAAGAGGGATCATCTCCCCATGTTGCATTGATGTAGGCAGTTAGAACTTCTTTGTTCAGATTTAATCAAAGGACAAGTTTCTTGTCCCTTGTTGTTTTGAGGTATTTCCACACTTTGCGGGCTTCCCTCCAATGAGTCATACCGGTCTTTGAGTTGAATATAGCTAAACTGTAGACTTCAAAGGCTATATCGGGTCTAGTGTACTGGGCTAGATGGTTAAGAAGAGCGGTGACTGATTGGAAGTTGATGTTCAGTTGAGCGAATTCAGCATGATCTTCATTGGTGGCTGGCTCTAGGTGTAGATTTTGGGTTAGGGGAGAACGGGTGTCCTTAAATTCAGTAAAGCCTAGCTCTTCTAGTCCTTGATCTATATGTTTTGGCTGACTCAAGAGGACTTCATCTTCTTTCACCTCCATCAGCATGCCCAGAATTGTATTAGGTGGGTGACAAGAGGAGTTCTTGAATCTTGTTAAGAAGCTTGATTCAAAATCTTTGATCTTACCAACATGAATCAGGTTGTCTACATGGAAGTAGAGTACTTCCTTTGACTTGGGATTGTAGTAGAGGCAGGGATCACTGCTTGATTTGAGATAGCCTTGCGACTTTATCCATTTGGTAAGTGTTTTGTACCAATTTTTTGGAGATTGTTTCAATACGTACAGGGATTTTTTAAGCTTGAGATAAGGGGATTTCCTATGAGATCCCTTGGGCTTCTTGATGATAACATCTTCCTCCAGGGGTGCATGTAGGAAAGCTCCTTTCACATTGTAAGACTCCAAACAGCGCAGGGCGTTGGCAGTTCTGTGGAGGGGATAGGTGCTTTTTTAGGCTGCCCTCCTGAGTGTTACAAAAATATTAAAATGTAACCAGGATCAAGTTCCACTAACCTTTGTTAATGAGGAATCAAATGGGATATGGATAAGTTGATAGCAACAATAGCTGAGGGTGGAAGCAGAACTACCTGAACCAAGATGATGAGGAGAAAGACTTTGAACAAAATAAGTTAAAGTTTGCTCAGAGTCCAAAAGAACAAAGCAGTTTTAAGTAACGGTGCCCACACGCTAATAACTCTGTTCATCAGCAGGTGCTTGGGAGTGATCAACTCAAACCCAATAAACCTCCAGGTTCTCAATGAACCTGCCAAACTCTCCGCAATCAAGCACTGGAAGGGTACCAGATAATGGTGGGTGGCTGCACAAGAGAATGCAATATGTTTATGGATCACTGAAACAAAAAGTAAAAATTTTGGACTAAAAGTAACCCAAAACTTCTCAAGGATTCAAGAATAGTGTGGCAGAATGCAACTTGAATAATTAAAGGGAGGTTTAACACTCCAGGTTTAAACTTAATAAAACCTCTTAGTCAAACGTGACTGGTCCAGAAAGACAATCAAATGAATGATCAAGACCAAATAATTGTCAGAAAAAGGCATGAAGAGTGGTATAACACCCTCAAGAATTCAATTTAATGAATTCTTCTTCAACCAGCAAGGCTATGGTTGGTGATAAGGAACAGGGCCACAGAAGGGCAGATCAGAGTTTTGGACTTTAAAAAAAAGTCAAGGGTAAGGGATAAGGATCAAGGGATAATCAAAAGATATATCCGGATAAGTGATCAATTTCACAAAGGAAGGAGCTCTTGGATCAGAAGCTCATAATTCTTATTAGTGGGAAGAATTGATTATGGAAAAAAGCAGGGGAGAGCTCCTCCTTTTATAGGCTAGAGAGCCCTGTAACTATTTACAATTGGATAACACAAATGAAAGAAGAAAAAGCTTGTGGAGGCCCAGTTCCCTTCTGCCAATCTTCCAAACTTGGGTGAGAGATTCTCACCCCCACCTGTTGCTTGCAAACGTCTGTGCGGACGTTTGCACACCTAGTAACAACGCAACACCCCCTCCCATCCAAATCTGGAGGGGGGTGAGAAAGAAAGAATTTGGATGGTTTTGATGATGAGCAATGGGGTTGATGTGATCAATGATCCTTGCTCACAAGCGGTGATGGTGGTGATGATGAGGAGGCCATGATAGATGAATTGATGATGAGAGGGAAGGCGACAATTTGCGCATGGCCAAGCAATGGGGAGGGTCATGATGAGCAACTGATGGTCGCGATGAAAGTGAGGAAGCAATCAAGGATGCAAGCAATGAGGATGAGAAGGATGCAAGCAATGAGGATGAGCAATGCACAACAATGAGTATGAGCAATGCGCAAGTATGAGGATGAGCAACGCGCAAGGATGAGGATGAGAGAAGCGCGAGGATGAGGATGAGCAACGCGCAAGGATGAGGATGAGCAACGCGCAAGGATGAGGATGAGCAACACGCAAGGAAAGTTTTTTTTTTTTCACAATTTTTGAATTCTTTTCCCAAAGTGTCCCAAATGGTTCACCACAATGTCGAATTGGGTGAAGCTCATTTTTTCTTTCAGACCGTAGAGAAGAGCAACTCTTAAAGAACCAAGTTTTCCGGTGGGGGCCCACGTCTCATTGTAGTTGATGCCCAGGATTTGATCAAACCCCTGAACGCATAGTCTTGCTTTATATCTTACTGGTTCTCCATGGCAGTTTTCTTTTACCTTGAAGACCCAAGTGGTGTTGAGGATGTTGTTAGGCTCTTTGTAATAATCTTCCCATACCTCTTGATGCTCAATAGAGCTTAATTCTTCTTTGGTAGCTTTTTCCCATTTGGCCCATTCAGGACAGTTTTGGGCCGCTTTGTATGACAATGGTTTGTAATAGTGATGGAAACCATAGCATTGCGGTTTACAAGTCTTGCGCTTTGGTCATTGATAAGGTTCATTTTTGGATGGTATGGAAGTAGAGATTCGCGTGGATTCTGGTGAAGGAGAAATTTGAGTAGCAGACTTGGGTGAATTGGAATCGGAGTTGGGAGCTTTGGGAGAATTGAGATTGGAATCCGAGTCTGAATTGGTATTTGGATTGTTCCAAAACATGAATTGTTTGTCAACGGTGGAGAAATCTGATTCATTGAGATTCTGAGGTTCATGTGAAAAGAGGTCCACACCAGTTTATTCTAATATGTGGAAGTTGTGTAGTTGTGCCTTGAGAAATTTAACGTGTTTTGTTTCAATGATAGACCCTAGTGAATTGAGAATGATATATGAGTGAAAAGAGGGATTGAACCCAACTATTAGTCCTTCATCTCCCTTTTCATCGAACTTCCTTCCTTTTTGAATACAATTCTTGAGATAAATCAGCAATGAGCCTACAGGTTTAAGGTAATTAGCTGGAAGTTTCTTATTGAACATAAGCTCCCAAGGGGAGAGGTGGTTACCTTCCCAAGGGATTTGGTTGAGCATGAAGAAACAACTCCTTGTGATTATGTGCCAGTAGGTCTTTGGTAGGCAAGAAGATGAGAAGGTTTCTTGAGCTGATTCCACTATAGTGCGATTTGCTCTTTCTGCCCGGCCATTGTGTTGGGAATGGTAAGTTTTGGATGTCATTAGCTTGATGTGTTTTGATTTGGCAAAGTCTTTGAGAGTTGAGTTGGAAAATTCCGTGCCTTTGTTGGAGAAGATCTCAGAGGGATAGTAGCCAAGCCTCTTACCTTCCATCTTGAGGATGTTGATTATCACTCCTGGGTTCTTGTCTTTGGAGTTTAGAGGGAAGGCGGCTAGGTAGCCGGAGTAATTGTCTACCAGAGTCACAAGATACAGATGGCTGTTCTTTGACTGTGGAGAAATTGGTCTGACAAGGTCAAGATGAATTTGCTCAAGGGGTTTAATTGAAGGGGTGGAGACAGCTGAGAAAGGGGACCTAACAATCTTGCTCTTCACACAGCTGTCACATTGGAAATGATTCATTTTGTCATTAGTGAAAAGACCCTTGGGAATTTGTTTGAGGGTAGAAATTGCGGCGTGGACGTACATCTTATGAAGGTCTTCTAGAAATAAATTTTGATCCAACGTCAACTTTGAGGAGTGACTGATATGATTGACTGAGGTTCCATTCCCTATTATCCTAGGCTTCTCTACAACAAACAGATTATCTCTAATCAAACCTCTGAGTATAGTTTGTCCCATCCTTGTAACTCAAAATTGATCTTGATTTTGAGTAAGGTCACACCCTTTGTTTGCTAGTAGTCCCGGGCTGATGAGGTTCACAACTATGTCCAGGATATAAGCACAGTTTTCCAATGTGATGATTGAATCCTTCCATTCTAGTTTTACTGTCCCTGTGCCGCATATCTTTAGGTTGGCTTCGAGCTTGCCAGTTTTCACTTCTTCTAATTCATCTTGCATTACTAGAGAGGAGAATTATCTCTTGTTGTTAAATATATGGATATTGGCCCCTGAATCAAGGAGCAGGTTTGGGCTACTGTTGGCATTTATCCAGAGCGTTAGGAGAGCGTGATAATTGATGGTGGGTTGTTTTTTGATCTTGCTCTTCCACTTGTTTTGTTGTTCTACCCACCAACTAGGTTCAATTTGAGAATGTAGGTGGAAACAGGATGATTCAGGGTGAGGTGCATTCGGATCATGGTATCCTTCTTGGCATCCCATTTTAGTTCTTTTTGTCTCTTTCTCAGATCTCGTCTTTGTTGTGACTAGGGTGAGATTGGAGCTAGACTTGGTAGTTTTTGACTGGGCCTTGCGCTTGTTGTTGAGCTGGATTAGATGGTTGAAGACCATGTCAAAAATTAGGTGCTTCTCCACGTGCATGATCTGTTGTTTTAAGTTTTCGAGGATTGGGGGAAATTTAAAGAGAACCAGATAGGCAAGGATATTGTTGGGTAATTCAATGTCAACGTTGGTAATTTGAGTTAGGGCCTTTTTTGTATTGGTCATGAATCCTTTGATGGCGCTTTTGTTGAAGGTAAAATGGAGAAAGGCTTTGAATACTGGTGCTCAATTGGCTGTTTCCGATGAAGCAAATTGTCAAGTGATTTCCGCCCATAGAAGTTTGGAGGAGTTTATGTTGGTGGAATTGACAACATTGGTGTGCGTTGTGTTATCCAACTTGGAGAGGATAACTGCTCTGATTTCCCTATCCTGCTTTTTTGAGAGCTGTCCCAAATTTCTTGTGATGGTATCCTTTATATCTTTGAGATCAAATAGGATAAGCATTTTATCTTGCCAAATCAAGAAATTTTCTTTGTTAAGAGGTGGAATTGCATCAAACGCGGCCTTCAATGCGACTTGATGAAAGAAATCCGTAGCTCCTGCTGGTTTGTTCATCTTTACAGTGAGTTTGGGTGTCCGTTTTTGGCTTTTAACCGTGATAAGATTCCAAATATTTCATTTGAGAGCTAAGAACAAGCAGACTAAATTAAAGAGTCAGAGTCACAATAGAACAGAGACTGGACAGAAGAGAAGAAAGAAAACCAACAGGAAATTGAGACGCAGAAGATTGAGCAGCCAAGAAGAGATAGATTTGAAGCAGAGGAGAGATACAGGCTGGTTTGGTAGACACATAAGTTGGTGACTGATCATGGAGATTGAGATGCGGATCGTCTTACCAGGCAAGGGATGACAGCAAGTAAAGACTTGGAATCGGTTGAGGTTTTGGATGGTCAAGTGAGACAAGTTGACAAGCGGATGATTTGATAGGCAAATAGAATTGGAAGAAAAGAAAGAGATTTTTTGGGAAAAGATAAGGAAAAGATTTAGAAGACAGGAAAAGAAAAATAAGGAAAAAGAAAGAACAGAAAAGATGGAGATCGGGAGAGTAGGAGCGTTGTTCCTCAAAAGGAGAAGTCAAGAAAAATGAGAGGGGAAAAAAAGAGTTGTCCAAGACCCCCGGGGGTGATCTCCCGGGGTTAGGTTTCAGAGAAGCGGTCAAAGAGAGGGTAGTCGTCCTTCAGGAGCGGGGACAAGTGACATTCCTAACAGTTTTCCTTTGCATTTGATTTTGGAGAAGGATTTCTTGGTTAGAGGCATGAAGGAGACAGGATTTCTAATGGGATGAAAGTTTTCTATGGGAAGAATTTTGTTTTTGAAGAGGGATTATGGAGATTTCTTGGTCTTATGGCTGGGTATCTGATTAAGTTTAAGAGTGCTGGCCTTGAGAAAAAATTTCCATGAGTTCTTTTTTAGGCATGAGTTGCAAAAAATGGTTGTGAGTGACTCCAGTATGATTCTGCCGTGTCTATCAGACAGACCTTTTTTTGAGGATTATATGAGTCAGATAATCTTGTCTAGATCAGATTTTTTTTAACAGTACTCCTTCAAATCATATTTCTTGAATTAACTTCTCTGACATGAAGGAATTGAAATAGATGGATAAGGAAACCAGAACCACTGTTTCATTTCAAGAGCAAACTGAAGTGAGTAATTGAAGCAAGACGTTGTACAATGAACTTAGATAGGAAGAGATGAAACCAACAGAAGGGCTATGAGAGGTAGTCTCTAAAAATCTACATAAAATCTCAACTACTGCAACTTGGATACATTTGTGGACACTATGAAGAAGGCATTTTGGGTTGAGAATTGCACCAGACAAGAAGAACATGTGGTGAGAATGAAATGATGGCATACTGGTTAGTTTGATCTGAGAAGTTGAGAAACTAGTATTGAGACCTTCTGGAAAGCGTGGGTAGGCCTGGATGGTTGAGATCAGTTGATCAGAATGAGCAGTTAGATTGGAGTGGTGTATTAGAGTGCGGCATTAGCAGCGTAGAGACAGTTGCGGGCTTTGTCAAGTTTGAATAGGTGTATGCCAAGGGAAAATATGTGAGTTGATGATTCAAAGTGAGGGGGTGTTTGAAATAGGTGATTTGTGACATGAAGAGACGGATTCAAGAGGAAAGGTAGGAGAAAATTGAAAATCAAGATCTCTCAAGTAGCAAAGATGCTGAGATGGTCCGTTGGAGGGAACTTTGGAAAAGCTGGATTTGAAGCATCTACATCAGTCCAATGCAAGCGGGTGACAGAATCAGAGGTGATATTCAACATGACAGAGTGTAGAACACTCACCAGTAAAAAAATGGCTGCACCTTCCAGAAGTTTTAGCACCTGGGACTTGTTTTGGGTTGGTTTTGAATCTGAGAAAATTCTGTTTATAACTTGAGTATGAACCTGAAAAAAGCTGTTTGTATTGGTTCTTGAGTACTCCAAGTACTTCTAGTGCATAAATGGATTACAGAAGATTTGGGACTATGGTGAATTCAAATTTTATTTAATGAAAAAATTTGGGTATACCATCAAGAAAATAATATTTATTTTGATTATTTATTAAATTTAATCAAATTTGAGTTGTTGAAAAAATTTTTTCCTGGTTATCAAGGTTTTCATCACTTGAATTTTCAAAAATTAAAATGAGAAAGTTTGAAAATAAAATATTTTCTCCATTTCTTTGGATACATATGTTTTTTGGGAAATTTTAATGCTTTGGTGAATTTTCAGTTGGATCATTTATTTCTTGATTACATTTATTTCTTGATTAAATTTATTTCTTTTTTTCTATTCATTTTTTTTCCTGTGAATAATAATATTTTGAATTGATTGGTTTTTCTTTTATTGATTGAATTTAATATGGTTTGAATTTAATTTGACTTTAGTTATGTTTTTTCTTGTTATTATCATGAGGTCATATCAAATTTAAGCAAACCCGACATTTTACAATGGATGGTTTTAACCCAAATTGTCAATTTAAAAAAAGCCATTAAAAAACAAAAAAACCCTCTTATTTCACATCAGACATGTCAAATTTACCTGAAAATAAATGTTTTTTTTCAAATAAAGTATATAAAGGCCTTCAACGTCTCAACCACACTTCATTCCACATTGTCAGCCCTGGTTTCATCCTCCAACCTTATTGGAACACTTCATCACTCTCATTGCTTCATTCCTATCCTCATCAATTAAACACTCTCATTTCTTCATTGATACCCTCATCACTTCATCAATCTCAGTTCTTCATTGCTATCCTCATCACTTCATCACTCTCATTGCTTCATTGCTATCCTCATCACTTCATCACTATCATTGCTTCATTGCTACCCTCATCACTTCATCACTCTCATTGCTTCATTTCTATCCTCGTCACTTCATTGATTCATTGTTATCCTCATCACTTCATTGCTTCATTGCTATCCTCATCACTTCATTGCTTCATTGATATCCTCATCAATTCATTGCTTCATTGCTATCCTCATCACTTAATTTCTTCATTTCTATCCTCATCACTTCATCACTCTCATTGCTTCATTGCTATCCTCATCACTCCATCACTCTCATTGCTTCTGATGATTTTTTGACAAAATAATTGATGATTCCAAAGAGCCAAGACTGAAGAACAAGAAATCAAAAAAATGAGATATAAGAAAAAAGAAAAAATGAGAACAAATAAGATAAGACAGAAAAGAAAATAGAAAGAAAGAAAAGAGTGACAAGGACAAAATAAAAGATAGCCAGAAAAAGGAGATCATACCACAGATAACAATAGAGTAAGAAGTAAAGGTAAAGAGCTTCACAGTGTGAAGAGACAAAGAGCCAAGAGGAGGAAGACGTCCAGGGTTATCTCCTCTGTGAGAAAAAAAATGAGATAGTTGTCAATAATAAAAAAAATAAAAATAAAAAAAGAACAACAAAATGGAAGAAATGATGAGAAAGGAGAAAGAGCAAGAAATTTTTTTGATCCAATCATACCAAATAACCAGAGGACGGAGACAGAAGAGTTGACCACAATTGGTGAGAATACGGGGAGTTGATTGATGAAAGCTGAGAATTGAGGAGAGAGGGCGCAAGGAGATGTGAGATGGAGGGAGTGAGATAGGTTATTGTAGGAATGAGGCAGGGGAGAGGAAAAATGAGAAGGATGGGAGGAAATGAAAGGGATGAGTCAACTGCCATGGAGATTTGATTGAACATGTGTGTGATATTTTTGTGAAATGTAATGATGGTTGCGCGCGGCCATCAGGAAATATTCAACACCCCCCATTATTTGGTATGAGAGGTTCAAGGCAGGGAATTAGGAGATTGTTGAGTGAGGACTTGCAGCAGGCTTTGGTGAGGCAGTCAGCCATCATGTCTTCAGAGTTGATCAAAGTTAGAGATATGAGGTCTTTGGCAAGTTTTCTCTTAATTTCTTTGCCTTAATGTCTAAGTGCTTGGTTTTTGAATGCTGTCCAAAATGTTTGATTTTTTCCAAGAGTCCTTTGTTGTTGATCTTGACGTTGGATGGTTCTATTTTGATGTCCCAAAGTTCTTCAACAAGATTTGATACTCATAGCTTTTGTTGACAGGCACCTGAGAGTGCGCAAAGTTTGGATCCAGTTGAGGAGAGTGTGATATATTTTTGGCTGGAGCTGCAACATGAGATTAGGGTGTCTTTCCAAAGACATAGATACCCGCTCCTGGAAATTAATGTGTAACAATTGTCCCCCCAGGTCAAATTACTGTAGTACTGAAGTTGATCCAGGGCCAATTTTTTTGGTTTAATTTTGAGAGAAAACAATGGGTTTCCGGCCAGGTACCTGAAAATGTGTAGTACTTCTTTCCAGTGACTGATGCCAGGGCTTTTACTGAATTGGGAGAGAATGGACACGGATAGAGAGAGTTCTGGTCTTTTTTGACAGGCTAAGAAGTTGAGGATGCCGGTAAAGGTTTGATAATTGATGTTGAGGAGGTGGAATTCCTTCCTTTCTTCTTTTTTGGCCGGTGAGAGTTGAATGTTTGGAGTGAGGGGAGTGCTTATGGTTCTGCAGTTATTCAAGTTTAGCAAACTGAGACCTTTTTCAACTAGCTTACTCTGATTTAAGGTGATTCTATCTTTGTGGATCTTCATTTCAATGCCTAGGAGCAAGTCTGGAGCATGAGAGGAGGATTTGGGAAATCGCTTCAGGAATTGGGTTTTAAATTCTTGGACCTTGCCGGAACCATGAGATCATCTATGTGGAAGAAGAGAAAAGTGTTTTGATTTTGGTGAATGAAGAGACAGGGATTGAATGCCAAAATTTAGAAAGATATTTAATTAAGCCATTCTGTCAGAGTTTTTTACCAGTTGGTGG
Source organism: Puccinia polysora (assembly GCA_025617555.3). Lineage (NCBI taxonomy): Eukaryota > Fungi > Basidiomycota > Pucciniomycetes > Pucciniales > Pucciniaceae > Puccinia > Puccinia polysora. Next base: position 52,231,997 of record CM062615.1, read on the forward strand.
GAGCTTGTTTGAGCCCATAAGGAAATTTCTTAAGTTTGAGGAAGGGAGAGGTTTGATAAGAATATTTAGGAGTTTTTATGAAAATATCTTCTTGAAGGGGTGCATACAGAAAGGCCGCCTTGATTTTAAACTGTCTAAGGGGTAGGCCTTTGTCCAAGCTGAGTGTTAAGAGAGCAAGCAGGGATGGAAATTTTCCCATTGGGGCAAAATTATCAAAGTAGTCAACGCCAGGAATCTTCTGGAATCCTTGGATGCACAACCTGGCCTTCTTTTTTTCCACTGAGGAGGCGGTGGCTGGTTTAGTTTTTAGGAACAGAGTTGTGTCCAAGAAGTTTTCTGCAATTCCGTTGAAATCTTCACCTACTTCCTTTTCTTCTATTGAATCAAATTCAGTCTTGATTGCATTGAAGTAGTCAGTCAGATCTTTGGTGAGGTAAGAATATTTGAGAGGCTTAACATTTTCCAACCGTTCTCTTAGATTATACTGGGAACGGGAGAGGAGATAGGTTCAGAGTGGACCAAAGGAAGTTCTTCAGTGTTGGTGATTGGGGATTTTTTGGGATTGAAGAAGATATCTTTTTCTTCCTCTGAGGGACTTGAGGGTGAGGGCTCAGAGGAACCAAGGATTGGGAGAGTTGAAATATCTTCTGAGTTGGAAGGCTCAGTCATTTGGGGAATAGGGGAGAAATCATCCCAGGTCAGAGGAGAATCAGAAGATGTGTCAGTTCCACCTTTGAATCCAACAATTTTAATGTGTTTTGAAAAAACAATTTGACCTGTATTGGAAAATGTTTGATAGGATAGGAGCTTGTCATTGTATGCAACAAGAGTTCCAACTATTCCCTTGGGATCCAGTTTTGACCAATGATGGTGATGAGAGTGAAAAATAACCACTCCTGATCCTATGGGATTGAAGAAATTAAGAGGAATCAATTTGTTTTTGAACAGCTCATAGGGGGATTTTTTGCTTTTTTGAGAATGAAACTGATGGATTGTGAGGGAACAGGCCTTTATGACCTTGCTCTTTAGCTGAATTTTGAGTCCATAGTCAATGAGAACAGTGGGGAGAGATTCCATAATGGTCCCATTGTACCTTCCGCCAGTTCATTTTGTTTGTGAGTGTAGGGATCAGAAACCCAAGACCTTATAAAATTATTCTCAAAAAAATCTTTCATATGTCAATTAACAAAATCAGTGACTTGATCAGAATGTAGAATGGAAGGATAGTATCCAAAGAGCTTCTTCTCTAATTCAATAGCATTTTGGAAAATCAGAGGAACAAGGTCTTTAGATTTTATGGGGATAGCGGAACAATACCTTCTGCAGCTGTCAACAACGGTGAGGATGTATTGGTGGCCATCAAAAAATATTGGATTGATGGGACCCATAATTTCCAGATGCAGCTATTGAAAAGGTTTGTCAGCATGGGCACGTTTTCTTTTAAATGATCCTCTTGTAATCTTACCAAGTGCGCAACTTTTGCAGACCCTTTGAGGGCTGATAGGTATGTTTAGTTTATTCCTTATTTGACTATAGCTTGCATGGCCAAGGGCCTTGTGGATACTTTCAGCTTGTGAGAGAAGGGCATTCAGTGCAATTGGGTGATCAGTGAGAGATAGAACGGGAATATTATTATGATACCTTCCAGAGAAAATAGTAGTTTTATCTTTAGAGACAGTGAAGTGATTCTTCTCAAAAAGAAATTGATATCCATCAAGAAACAGACATTTTACAGATAGTAAGTTAGTTGACAGATCTGGAAAAAAGTAAACATTATTGATCAGAATGATTCCATTATCCCCCAACAGTTGAATAGTACTGATTCCTTCAATGGGGAGAGATTCCAACTTTGAACAGGTCTTCACTTGTCCAATTTCTTTATGAGAGACAGCCACAAATAGGTCAGTGTCCCATACCATATGAGAAGAACAACCCAAATCAAAAACCAACTTGTTGGATAGGTGAGAAGAATTCTTTGAGAGGAAGCAACTGAAAGAGACAGGGGTCTTGTCCTTGTTCTTTCTTTTAAGGATGGCCTTGTGTAATTTGGGGTGTAGGTCCCAACAATTTGATTGTGAATGAGGAGAAAGATTATTATGCTTGCCTCAGAGGCATCTGGGAAGGGGTTCACAATCAGTCCAAAGGGCGGTCAGCTGGACTTTGTTTTTGTCCTTAATTCTTCTCTCATTTGCAGATATCTAAAGATGGTCAAGGACAATATTGGGAGTGATGGTGGTAGAAGAGTGCATTATTTGCTCCTTAACAACCTTGAGGCTTGGTGGTAGTTTGTGGAGAAGCATGTATGCAATGATGTCATGGGGAAGATTAATTTCAACTTTTTAAAGATGGCAAATGCATATTTTTGCCAAAGTGATAAATGATGGAATGTTGTTGATGTTGAAGGGAAGATTTTGAAATTCATCTAAACTCAAGCTTGGTTAGATGACTTGGAGGAGGCAAAGTATCAAATGATTGCCTTCCAGATAATCTTGGCGTTTTTCTCAGTTTCAAAATTAATGATGTTGGTGTGAGCTCCAGGATCAAGCTTGGAGATTAATATGGATCAAACATAAATTTCATCCTGGAATGATAGATTGGTATCTTCCAATAAAAGGGCCAAATGGGTACCTTGAATGTTGAGCATGTTCTTGACTTGGTTCTGCCAAAGAAAGAAATTTTCAATGGTCAAAGTAGGGATGGCCTCAATGGCCATCTTAATAATTGTCTGATGGAGCAGATTGGTGGATTAAGGGAGGTATCTTGGCTCATGATGTTGATTGAGATGAGGTTGGAGTGTTGATGAGTGGTTAGCGGGATTTTGACTGTTAATTGTGATGATTTTTTGACAATTATTGGCCCACAAGCTTAGCCAAAGAGCAGTACTTAAAGCAAAAGAAACTCTGAGACAATAATGTCTTATGATTGATCCTTAATGTGAGGCAGAGGGCATGGCACACTTGTGAATGTGAATGAATTTGTGATTGAATGGATGGAAAAAAGCAGGGAGAAGAGCTCCTTAAATACAAAAGATGGTACTCATTTGGAGCTCATTTAATAACAATAAAAAGGAATATATTCCGCCCCAAATGGGCTCTACAGGCTCTAAAAGCCTTGCTTATTGGTTTGGGCTTACTCAGCCCACTTTGCATTAGTCCCTGAACCCATATGACCAGTCTGTACTGGTCAAATTTGGTGTTTTAACCCTTACTGGGCTGAACAAGTCCTTATTGCTGTTCATACCCTGGCTGGTTGTCCCTCACAACCAGCCCTGTTACCCATGTGAACTCATTTACCGGGCTGGTTGCTTCATAAAACCAGCAGTTGTCCCCTAGAATGGACCAAGTGGGGCCCAGAACTTACCTGGGTCTGCTCTCAAGCTCACATGGGGGGATGTAACCGGCAGACGTGCCACCTCCCCCCCTCTTTCCTACCTAGGTGACCAGCAGGGGTGGTCAAATCCCCCGCTGGTTTCCTGGGACAAAATTTTTCCTGGGGGGACCGTTGAAACAGGTGGGCTGGAGGGGGATCAGGTCCCCCCAGCCCTTGGTGCCTCCCCCTTGGTAACAGGGGGGGGGGGGGGGGAGGGGGGGGAGAACACCCTGCCTGCTTGGTGGGAGGGTGGTAAGATCCCCCCCCACCGTGTTGTTCCCTCCACCACCCACAGGTGGTGTTAAAATATGTAGGCACTTACGCGTGTGCTAGGAATAAGTTTAATCCAAATGGGATGCACATATAGGCCTCTCCAGCGCATTGGACACTCATGCGGACCATACGGGCCTGTGTGGATGTCACTGATTTGGGGAAACTGGCCTCAAAACACGTGAAACAGGCTCATTGGTACATGGGCCCTGTTGGGCCCGGTGGGGGATATGGGCAAATACAGCCAGATGGGCTTGTGTTGGCATAATTGGGCCCAAGGTTTATTTTGGACATACTTGGCCAGACGGGCCGGCCCGCCAAAGTGTGTTTGTCTCAGGTTTTGGGCTTGGGGCCGCCACCCTTGTTGCAGCCTGTTTGGGGCTGCTGCCCCCGTTGCAGCCCACTTGGGGCCGCTGCCTGTGTTGGGCCCGCTTGGGGCCGCTGCCTGTGTTGTGCCCGCTTGGGGCCGCTGCCTGTGTTGTGGCCCGCTTGGGGCCACTGTTTTTGCCATTTTCCCGTCTATGGGGCCCAACAACCTGCGCAGGGCCGTTGTTGTGGCTGCCGCAGGGCTGGTGGTCCCGGCTCCTCCCACTCCCCTTGCTTGCAATTGCGAGGGGAAGGGGAAGGGCTGGCTGGTTGTAACCAGCCAGCAACTGGTTGCAAAGGGCGACCGGTCATGGTGGGGGGTACTTGATCACCCCCCCACCAAAGGAGATGGCCAGGCTGGTTGCATCAAGGTGACCGGCGGTGGGGGGGGATTGACCCCCCCCCCACCATGGAAGGGGCGCTCTCTCCCCCCCTTTACCAAGGGGGAGGAGCGACTGGCTGAGGGGACCTGACCACCCCCCATCCCACTTACTGTAGCAATGCCCTGGGGGTATCCACCCCCAGGGCCCCTGAGAGGGGGATTTGACTGCCCCCTCCAGGGATTTGAGGGAAAGAGGGGGGGGGAAGGCATTTCCGCCAGTTACACCCCCCCAAGTGAGATTTTGGTTGGACTCAGGTGAGTCCTGGGTCCCACCTGGCCCATATGAGGGTCCAGGGCTGTACAGGTGCTAAGATAAGTAACAGGGCTGGTTGTAACAGAAAACCAGCCAGGGTTTGAACAGCTAAGGGGCTGGGTCAGCCCCATTGAGGTGGAAACACCATAAACAACCAGAATAGGCTGGTTGTAAGGGTACAGGGAATGATGCCATGTGGGCTGATGTAGCCCAAACCAAGTAACAAGGCCTGTAGAGCCTGTAGAGCTCTTTTGGGGCGGAAAAATTGCCTTTTGGATTGTTGTATCATGGGCTCCCAAGAGGCCAATCTTTTATACTTAAGGAGCTCTTCTCCCTGCTGTTTTCCATCCATTCATTCATCAACAATATCATCCAACGTGTTGCCCCATTTGTGAGAGCCCATCAAGCAATTATTGACACAAGGTGTCCAGCATTTCTTTTGCTTTAAATACTGCTCATTTGCCTAAGCTAATTGCTGGCCATAATTATAACGGGTGGGAGGGTGATGAAATCCCCCCAACCCTGGTCAGTTGCCACATGCAACCAACCACTTGCTGGTCCATAATGAGGGGAAGGACCAGCCATCCTCCCTCCCCCTAACAACCAAGCAAGGGGAGGGAGGGAGGCAGGGGCCGCCAGCCACTGCGGCGGCAACCAGCCGGGTGGCGCAACCGGGGACACGGCCTTGCACAAAGCGGGTGGGAGGACTCCAAACGGAGTCCTCTGCCCCATACAACGGCCCCAAGCGGGCTGTTGGGCCCCGCAACGGGCCACAATGAGAAACAAGCAGCCCCAATGGGCCTCCAAGGCCCAAAGATCACAAAAAACACACTTTTGCGGGCCATCCCGTCTGGCCAAGTGTATCCAAAATAAAACTTGGGCCCATTAATTCCCAAATAAGCTCATCTGGCTAAGGTGGCCCATTGATCATGACAGGCCCATCAAGGTCCGTGTCCCAATGACTTGGAAAACATGTTTTGGCACCCAAATGCCCAAAACCAATAACATCCACATAGGCCCACGTGGCCCATGTGATTTCCAATGGGCTGTGGAGGCCCATTTGTGCATCCCATTTGGATTAAACAATAATATGCAAATTACCTGAGTGCATCCATATTTTAAAAAGCTCAACATCAAAGAATCCTCCCCCATAAGCCTCCAAAGTCTCAAGTCAGCTCAAGAGAGCTTATGACATCATACTGGTAAACTGGCTCAAAATTCCCTCCAACTATGAAGTTTGCTTTGAATCTGACAATGAAACACACGTTGACCAACCTCCATCCTCTAATTTTAATGGTTAACTCCTGATGGCTAATGAACTGAAAAATAAAACCAAAGGTAGGCTGGATCTTTCATCCAAACAGATGCAGAAGCAATTCAAGAACTATGAATCCAAACATTGCCCCTTTAGCCAATGCTGACAAGCCCCATTCTTGCCCTGTCTCTGTATGTTTGTCAAATTATCTCCTCCCATCCACATAATAAAATTTGCATGAGGATAAAGAAGGGATTAAATTTATTTTATAAAGTTTGCTTGAATTGATACCCCATGGGAATTGATTTCTTGATTTATTTCAAATCAATCCAGCAATAAATTGCCAATTTATTTCTCAATTGATTCATGATTGATTGAGAGATTGATTGGAGATCAATTGAGAGATCAATTGGCAATGGATTTGCAATTCCACATCTCTTTATGTTTTTCAAATAATCTCCTCCCATATTTTTCCCTCCCAACCGCATACTTTGATTGGGGTGAGGATCAATAAGGAATTAAATTTTTTTGTATAACATTTTTAGGGTAGTGGCAGTTCTAAAATTCCAAAATTTTTCAAACTATGGGATTTGAACCCATGACCTCAACATTGATGAGTGATGCTTTAACCACTAAGCTAAGTGTGCCATTGCCAGATGGGCCAATATGCCTTTTAAAAAACTCATCCTAATCAGAAAATAACCCCTCACCCACAATGATCATCCCAGCTCACATTCTGCTCATCACACACTTGAATCAATACCAACTTTTTTTACTCTCCTTATCACTCTACCCATTCCCCTCCCCCCCTGGGCAATGTGTGGTCTGTCTCTTCTCACAGCTACTCATCACCTTTTCAACCAAATGAGCATCCTCAACACTTGGCCCTTCAATTGGCTGAAGAGGAGGGGGCTGGTTTATCAGCCTGTTGTTTTGTTGAAGGGGGAGGCAGTAAATTTGCCCATTGGCTGATCCAAGGGGGGGGGCCGTCACAGTCAAAGGGGGGGCAGTCAATTGGCCCCCTGATTGATCAAAGGGGGTGGGCCATCAATCAGCCCATTGGTTGGTTGAAGGGGGGGCTGGTTGATTGGCCCCCTTATTGATCAAAGAGGGGGGCAGTTGATTGGCCCATCAGTTGTTCAAAGGGGGGGGCTGGTAAATTGTCCCATCAATTGGTTGAAGGGGGGGGGCCATTTGATTGGCCTCTTGGTTGGTAAAAGGGGGGGGGCGGTTGATTGGCCCCCTGATTGATCAAAGGGGGGGTGGAATGGTCAATTAGCCTGTTGATTGGTCAAAGGGGGGGGCTGGTTGATTGGCCTGTCAGTTGGTCAAAGGGGGGAGGTTGTTGAGGACGGAGGGAGGGGTTGCTTTGGTGGTGGCCATGGATGGAGGGGGTGTGGTGGGGGGGGGGGTCTGGTGTGCCAACAAGGAGGGAGGAAGCAAGGGCAGAGTGGTTAGCACAAGTGCAACAAGGGGGGTAGTTGGATTGAGAGAGAGGGTTGTGGGAATACAATGGTGGGCTGGAAACAAAGATGGGAGAGGAAACGGGGGGTTTTAGAAAGGAAATCAAAAAGGGAGTTGAGATAAGGAGATTGAACTGAAGATGGAGACAGTGATGGTGGGTTGGTGGGTGTGGTGAGCTTTTTGTTGGTGGTGAGTGGTTGAGTTCAATGAGTGGGTGAGGAGGAGGAGGGTGAGTGGTGGAGTCCAATGACTGAGAGAGGAGGAGGAGCAGCAGGCGCAGGGGGTGACTGGAGTCCACTTTTGGGTGACTCAAAAGATCAATTTTCTTGCTTGGTAGGAGGTCTCCTAGGCTTGAGGGTGAGAAGCAGTGGTTGAAGGGTTAGGATGATGGTGAGAGATGATGATGAGAAAGGAGAAATTTATTGAATTTGGAGAGATTCCAAGTGAGAGATGTATTTATTTGCTGATGTGGAGGTGTGGATGGGTGTTTTGCATGCAATGGATGATGGATGGATGATAATGGCAGGTTTGATGTTTGAACCCGCCATTTTCATGAAACACCCCATTTTAAAATACACAAGTTAAGGGGTATGTTTATTTCAGAAACCTGCCATTTTTAATGGCGGGTTTGGCCAAGAAAAAGGGCGGGTTTCTAATGGCGGGTTTTCTAACTTTGATACACCCTATTTCATTTTTTGAATTTTTTCAGTTTTTTTTTATATTTGTTTTTTATATTTTTATATTTTTAATTTTTTTAGTGCATTGATTTTTTAAAAATTCTTACCCTTGAATCAATATGCAAGTATTTTAAATCCCTGTTATTTTTGGCACAAACTGGTATTTCCTTGAAGATACAAGCGTTTCCCTTTTTTTTTGAAATTTCTGAAACCAGTCTTTTAGATTAGATTCCAAAATTTTCCAAAAAAATCTGAAAGATTTTTTTAATTATTTAAAGAATTTCGAAAATCAATTTGAAAATAAAAAAAGAAATCAAAAAAAAGTAAAAAAAAACTTGATGCATTTTTGTAACCATTCCTTTGCATTTTCCCCCAATTCTTTTTTTGGGATAAAACTCTGAGAAAGTTTATTAATAAATTCAATATATTTAAAATTTTATCTTTTGAAATTTTTAGGATCTATTCTTGACAGAAAATAAATTGTATCCAACATAAAATGAATCAAAATAACATATCCTATTCAATATTTTTTTTAGCTACACAAAGAAAATTTTCTTCCTTTTCAGGTATTCAGAATATCATTGAATTAATGAAAGAAAAAGGATTTTTGACATTAATCAAAGATTTTAGCCCATGAAATATTTTTTACCATGAAAATAGCTACAAATAAAAGGGTTGGTAAAGGGGGTGGCCTTTGTTCTTAAACACTGTTTTTGTTATATTCTATTAAAAAAATAATTAAAATATATTAAAAATATGATTAAAATATAATTAAAATATAATTAAAATATACTTAACATATAATTAAAATATAATTAATGTTTGAGGAAATTTCCTTAAAGGGCTCTATAATACACACAGATGGGTATTGAAACAATTTTTACAATTTTTTGTTTCTTTCTTTTATTTCAAATATCAAAACCAAAAGATAAAAAGATGGTGCAAGCAGCCCCAGGATCTGAAAAATCCATTCAAACTGTCTAGGGGGTCTGAGAAAATAATTACTGTTCTTTTATGCTTATTTTTTCAATTAATGTTTAATTTATTTTGCTTTGATTTTTTTTTAGTTCTTAAAATTTCATTCAAGATTTTTATTTTAATGGTCTTTTTTTTTCTAAAAAAAAAACAGACAAAATTTTTTCTGTATTTTGAAGGTTAATTTTGGTGACCAGTGGAACCTTTTTTAGAATTATGATTTTGCTCCTGAAACACTAGCTCATCCTCATTAAAAACTGTGTTTGTGAAGCACCATCAAAAATTCAATTTTTTGATACTTGGTGCACTGGTGTTCACTGCTATATAGTAGTGCAGGACTAAGAATTTCAGCTGGAACAACCCAGATGTGGTCCAGTGGCATTCCCCCTCCACCTTAGTTAAACTTACAACACCAGTATATTCAACCCCCCAAGACCAAGGAAATGCCCATGTCTGCAGAATCTCAAAGGGACATAAAGTAAGCATGTATGAAAGGGTAATGGTCAGGGAAAAAAATTCCCTTGATTTTTTTTTATTTTTTTATTTTTTTAGGGCATTATTTTTTTCACGTAATGGTCAGGAAAAAAATTCCCTTGATTTTTTATTTTTTTTTATTTTTTTAGGGCATTATTTTTTTCACAGGTGCTACCCTTTAACTCACAGGGTACTATGTCCCTGCCCCGCAACATCAGGTATACACAGACAAATCCTTTTTTACATGGGTGTTTCAAGAACTTTGATTTTTGAAATTCTAACGCAGCAGGCCGGTAGATAGGTGTCTTAAACCTTGTTTTATAATACGGATCCTGTTTTATAATACGGATGCACTCATGTTATGTGAATTTTAGTCTGTAATCCAAATGGGATGCACAAATGGGCCTCTATGGCCCATTAGACATCACATGGGCCACTTGGTCCTATGAAGATGTTATTGGTTTTGGAAATTTGAGCGCCAAAACACCTTTTCCAGGTCTTTTGAGACACAGGCCTTAACGGGCCCACCAGGGTGGATGGGCCACCTTAGCCAGATGGGTTTATTTGGGCATACCTGTGCCCAAGGTTTATTTTGGACACACTTGGCCAGACAGGCTGGCCCGCCAAAGTGTAGTTTTTGGGGTCTTTGGGCCTTGGCGGCCCATCGGGGTGGCTTGTTTCCATCCTGGGCCCATTGAGGGTCCCAACAGCCCACTCAGGGCCTTTTTAGGGGGAAGGGAAGTCTGTTTAAAGTCCTCCCACCCGCTGTGTTTGAGTACAGGGCCCCGGTTGGGCCACCTGGCTGGTTGCAGCCTCTGGGATGGGTTGCAGCAGCCATTGCTGGCGGCCCCTGCCTCCCCCCCTCCCCTTGCTTGGTTTTGAGGGGGGAGGGAGGATGGCTGGTCCTCCTCATTGCAAACCAGCCAGCAACCGGCCAGGGTGTGGGGGAACTCATCACTCTCCCACCTATTGGTGGTGGGAGGAACAAAGTGGTGGGGGGGATCTGACCACCCTCCCACCAGCAAGCGGGGTGCTCTCCCACCCCCCTTCCATTACCAAGGGGGAGGTGCCAAGGGCTGGGGGGACCTAATCCCCCTCCAGCCCTTTTTTTTGACACTCCCTGGGGGAAAATTGGGTCCTAGGAAACCAGCCAGGGATTTGACTATTGCTGCCTTGTGAGCTTGAGAGCGGCCCCAGATGAGTTCTGGGTCCCACCTGGTCCATGTTAGAGGCCAGCGGCTGGTTGAATGAGGCAAACAGCCCAGTAAGTGAGGTCACAGGGGTATCGGGCTGGTTGTGAGGGAAACCCAGCCAGGGTCTGAACAGCAAAAAGGGCTGGTTCAGGCCAGTAAGGTTGGAAACACCAAACTCAACGGATACAGGCTGGTCATAAGAATTCAGGGACTAATGCCAAGTGGGCTGAGTAAGCCCAAACCAAGTAGCAAGGCTTGTGGAACCTGTAGAGCCCATTTATGGCGGAATTTTTACCTTTTGCTTTTCATTACATGAGCTCCACATGAGCACCATCTTTTGTATTTAAGGAGCTCTTATCCCTGCTTTTTTCCACTGATTCATTCACCAATTCATTCACATTCACCACTGTGCCATTGCCTCTGCCTCATATTTAGGATCAATCATAAGACATTATTGTCCCAGCATTTATTTTGCTTTAAGCACTTCCCTTTGAATAAGCTTGTGGGTCAATAATGCTCACACCCTGATCGCCGATCTTTTATAATTTTGGGACCAGTTAAACCCCTTCGAAAATCCAGTCAAAAAATTAACAAAATCAAAAAAAAAACCATTTTTGGAGTTATTCCTTTGGCTTTTGGCTTAGGCTTTTTTGGCACTTTGAACTCTCCCAATATTTATCAATTGGCTGAAGAGCTTTAAAATATTTCTTTGAGATTTTTTGGATATATCCTTGGCCTCCAAAAATTGGATCCAATGTAAAAACACTTCAAAATAACATGTCCTTTTCAAGATTTTTTTTCATTTCTTGAATCAATTTTTCTCTCATTTTTTATGGGAAAAATATAGATTAGCATCCAAAAATTGAATGAAAAATTTGGATGAGCTTTAATTATAGGTTTTACCCCACCAAATACTCATCACAATGAAAATAATTGGAAATAAGAGGGGGGTCTTTCCTTATTTCTGCATTCTTTGTTGTGTTTATGTATGATAATTTGAAGTATTGTAATCTAAAAATTTTAAACAGGCCTCTCAAGGTTTTCAAATATATTTTTTTCTTAATTTTTGAAGCACTAGATGTGCCCTAAAAACCAAATCCAAAAAGGAGGGGAACAAACCCCCCTCTGGGCTGGGGTCCGCTTTTTTGAGCCCTCCATGCATAAAATCCTAACCATTCCTATTCAATATGAGTTTGTAATTTTTCTAGGAAATTTTGGAGCGCTCCCATCCTCCTTTCATCCATAAAAGAAACCTCCTCCACCCACCCACCCTGACCCATCACCCCCCATCACCACACCACACCAGACCAGACCACACCACACCACACCACACCACTCCCCCCATTACCACACCACAGCACACCATAGCACTCCACATAACACAACAAAAAAAAAACAAAACACAAAACAAAACAACATAACACCACACAACACAACACAACAGAAAACACAACACAACACAACACAACACAACAAAACAAAACAAAACACAACAGAAACTCCAAACCTACCACTACCAAATCAAACCTCCTGAATCAAAATCTCTTCTCACTCCATTTCTACTCAAAATCTTTCTGAAGCATCAACTCAAATCTCAAATTCCTTTTCTAAACAAAACATCCCTTTTCAAAATTTCTCAACAAAACATCCACCCACTTTTCAGAACTGTCTCACTTGGCCCATCCTTTATCACCTCATCTAATCAAACTAGTGTTTCTAATCCTCTTTCACTTTCCTCATCTACTCAATCTAATGATTCCACTCCTCTGGCCCCTCCTCCTGAACTATCATATAATCGAAAGGAGGAGTTAGTTAATGCTATCCAATCATGGGAAAAGTCCAATTGATATGCCATTTCTACTAGAGTATCAAACTTGAAGAAACATACCTACACATATCAATGTGATAAATCTGGAGAATATGAACCAACTAAAGATCACAAAAATTTCAAACAACAAAAAATAAAAATTGCTCTTTTAGATTATCTGCAAATCTCTCCACAAGATTAGGTCTCTGGCAGGTTAAAGTTATATGTCCAGACCACAATCATGCCCCCTCAGATGATCCTTCTACTCATCCAATCCATAGAAAAATTCATGGCAAGCAACCGGAGACTGTAGAAAACTTAACCAAGGCTTGTGTTCCCCCATTGAAAATTTCAAATTCCCTTATAAAAAAATCATCACCTCCAGTTCATACAAACCTCAGTACTATTTATAATAAAAGATCTCAAATCCAAAAAAATTATGTTGATGAAAAACCCCAATTGAAGATTCAATACTGGAACTCTGAAATTCTTCTTTTTTGTAAAGAATCAGCAATATGGATGGACACATCACTTCTGTATTCATTTCACATCCTGATTCCATAAAACCTCTAAAAACGTTTCCTAATCTTCTCATGATGGACTGCACATATAGAAAAAATAAATTTGGGATTCCTCTTGTTCATATAGTTTGGGTAAACAATTCTTCAAGAATTTCCTCTGTTGATTTCTGGTTTTTATCCCAAGAAAAAAAAGATAACTATGAATGGGCCCTCAATCAGCTTCAGGAAATATTAGAACATCAAGAACCCAGGTTTATTTTGACAGATAAAGAAAAAGCTTTAATTAGTTCCTTAGAAAAATTTTCCCATCTTCTCATCACCTTCTCTGTCTCTGGCAAATTTTCAAAAATATTCAAACCCACTGCAGGAAGCATTTCAAGTCTGAAGATGAATGAAATCTCTTTCAGAAAGACTGGTACCAATTGGTCAACTCCAAATCTGAAGCTATTTATCAGGAAAATTTCACCAAACTTTCTCTAGTCTGGAATGCTCCCACAGCAGACCACCTCCTTGAAAACTGGGTCCCACTCAAAAAAAAATTTGCCTCTTAATTGGCCAAAAAATACTCTCATTCTGGAAATACAAGTAGATCAAGAATAGAAGGACTTCATTCTTACATCAAATGCTTCATCACTTCCTCTACTGGCTCCTTTTCCAATGTTTCTGATAAGATATATAATTCTATTACCATCCAAATTCATGAAAGAGCTATTGAATCCTCCCAGAAAGGTTTCAAGCAGCTCATTGGTTTGCCTCACTGTGTGGAGCATCTCTCTGGAAAGATTAGCCATTATGCCCTCAAGACCATTTGCTAATTCAATCAAGTCTCTGATTCTTCAACCACTTGCATCAACTGTGATTACTCTTCTTATATGGATATACCATGTGTTCATAAAGTAAAATCAGCTATCTTCAAGGGTGAAATTTCCAAATTGAGGATTTTCATCCTCAATGGCATTTCAAGACCCCCTTTTCAGTAAGTTTTTTTATACAAGTTCAAATGAATAATATTCTGATTAATGTTTAACTTTATTTATGCAGTTAAATGCCAGCCCAGACTCAACTTAAGAATCACCCAGCATTGAACAGCCCTCAAGATCAACCAATGAAAATAGATTATCTTACTGAATTGTGAAGAATTCGGAAAAATTCCATCTGGAGAACAACATTATTATATGGATGAAACACAGAAGCTTTACACTTGAAAGTATCAACTTTTTCTAATTCAAGAGCCCAATTCTACTCAAAGATCTAAAATAAGAGGAAGAACCAAAGGAGCAGAAAATAATTTCAAGAAGATCTCTCAATCCTCAAGTTAAAGGGATCCATCTGTCTTTGAATCTTTAGAAGCAGCAAAGAGGAGAGAAAAGCCAAGGAGGAAATTTTCAGCAAATTCAGTGGTCAGTAATTAATCACTCTTTGAGAAAGAAAAAAACATATAACTCATTGTTTTTATGCAATCATTCAGGTTTTGAGAAAGGGAAAGGCAAAAAAGGAAAAAGGGAAGGGAAAGAAGAAGGAGGAATCAGATGAAGAGGTAAATTTATATTTATACATAATCATCTCAATATCAAGTGAATATTTCTTTTTTTCAACATAGGATAATTTTGTGACAGAAGAGGATACTTCAGAAGATGAGGAGCTCCCAGATTTGGATGCTATTACGACAGTGAGGTTACATTTTCTTTTTTTATTTAGTGAATTTCTATCAATTTTCCCATTTAATCTTTTTTTAGAGGTCTAGAAATGTTTTCACTAAGAAGGCTCCTTCCCCTGATTAAAATCCTGAGACTATAATCAAGAGAAAAAAGCACAAAATTCAAGATGATGAAGCCCCTTACCATCCACCTGGAAAGCATTTTTTGCTCAAACAGCAACAAAAATTAGGAAGAAAGTGAGTGAATTTGATAATAACTGATTTTTTCAGTTTTTCTGATTTTTTTAAATGTTTTTATAGGTTTCCTGCACATTATCATATTCTTCTTCTGGAATATTTGAGAAAGTTTCAATGGAACAAGTGAGTGCAATTTTCCCAACATATTTCATTTTAGAATCAATTCTGATTTTTTCTTTTAAAGGAATGAAATTGAGTTGTATTGACAGCTGAACCAAGAGCTAAGGAAGAAATAAATCAAGAAAAGATGAGAACAAAAAAACAGCTCATAGATCACGAAGAGAGTAAACACAAACAGGAAATGATGACTGATACAGTCACTATCAGAGATGGTTGAGATATGTGAGACTGTTAATTGACAGGATCTTGAGTAATGAGGTTAAGTCAAGCAGGAAAGGCTAGGTTCGAGCAGATGATGAGCATTCGGGACAAGTAGAGAATGATGAAGAAAAGAAAGATCTCACCGGGCATGATTTCAGGCAGGGAGAAGTCAACGGGATGAGTTTGATAGATGGACAACGGAAATATAAAGATGATGAAAAGAAAATAAATAAGGAAAGAAGAAATATAAGGTAAGAAATATAAAGTAAGAAGAATCTTGAGATTGAATCAATTTAGATGATTGTGTTGAATTAGGTGAATCGAGTGAGGTGATCGAGTTGAGTTAGGTGATCATGGTCAGGTGATGGAATCTATGGGATGATGAACATCTCTAGGATGATGGTGATGGTGTGATGGTGATTCAGTGAATGATCAAGTGAGAAGTAGTCGAGTAGAGTCCCTCGGGGGATTGCGACAGGGTGAGTGAGTTTGTGAAAGACATGACGCGCCCCCCAGTTAGATGAAACATCACTTCCGTGAAATCTCAACATCTTTTAGTGCCAATACAAAGACTTCATTTCCCCAGCAACAGCTATTTCCCATATATCCAACTGTCAGGATGTTCTGGGAGATTGTAACTGTGGTATCAGAGCAGCAGCTGTTAGTTTGGGACAGAAATCTGAAGACTGGATTTAAATCAGGAAAGAAATGATCAAAGAGTTGGACACCAACCCAATATTCCAAGATTAAAAATTAATGCATGAGGTCTGGGGTAAAACCTTTCAAGAGGCAAGGAGGCAACTCAACCACCTCTCTGTGCCAGCTCCAATAAAAATGTGGATGAAGTTCCCATGCCATGGCTTTCTTCTTTCTGAAACTTATAAGTGTCCGGTGGTTCTTTTTTCTTCTTTAATGCCTTGCATTTATCTTCCTCTGAATTGCCCTCCCACTCCAAATCCTAAATCATCTCCTATATTTATTAGTTTCTTTAAAAGATTTCAAACGTATAGTCTCCTTCAAGTTCAATTTTGATCATTTTCCAGCCCCCAAATTGGATCCACTGTGGAAAAGCTTTGTGACCAAGGATTCCAAAGCTTGGATGTCCATTATTCAAAAGAATTTGGAGCTTGGTGATAAGGTTTTGTTCCCGAGGAGGAAATCCAGCAGAAAAATTAAACCCATAGTAGTGGAATAATATCAAAGAAAATCATTTCTTTAATATTTGTAATAAAATTTTGTATTTGTATTTATTAAAAAAGAACAAAAATTAGGACCAAAAATGTGCACCACACCTTTTATTTCAAATTATTTTCATTGTTCTGAATAATTTTTGGGGTAAAACCTGTAATAAAAGATCAGCAAAATTTTTCATTCAATTTTTGGATGTCAATCTTGAGTTTTGACAAACAAAATTTAGAGAAACATTGATTAAAGAAGTTAAAAAAAAAATATTGAAAAGGATATGCTATTTTGAAGTGTATTTATGTTGGATCAGTTTTTGCAGGCCTAGGATACATCAAAAAAATCAAAGATAAATATTTTAAAGCTCTTCAGCTGATTGATAAATATTGGGAGAGTTCAAAGTGCCAAGAAAACTTGAGCCAAAAGCCAGAGGAATAGCTCCAAAAATGAGTTTTTTTTTTTGGATTTTGTTAATTTTTTGACTGGAGTTTTGAAGGGGTTCAATTGGTCCCAAAATCATAAAATATTAGCCATAAGGGTTCAAGAAACCTATCTACAGGCCTGTTGTGTTAGAATCTCAAATAACAAAGTTCTTTAAACCCCTGTGTAAACAAGGATTTGTCCGTGTATACTGGATGTTGCAGGGATGTAGTACCCCCGTGAGTTTAAGCGTAGCACCCTTGAA
>CM062615.1:52249184-52256684 GCA_025617555.3 Puccinia polysora
TTCTAAAAAAAAAACAGACAAAATTTTTTCTGTATTTTGAAGGTTAATTTTGGTGACCAGTGGAACCTTTTTTAGAATTATGATTTTGCTCCTGAAACACTAGCTCATCCTCATTAAAAACTGTGTTTGTGAAGCACCATCAAAAATTCAATTTTTTGATACTTGGTGCACTGGTGTTCACTGCTATATAGTAGTGCAGGACTAAGAATTTCAGCTGGAACAACCCAGATGTGGTCCAGTGGCATTCCCCCTCCACCTTAGTTAAACTTACAACACCAGTATATTCAACCCCCCAAGACCAAGGAAATGCCCATGTCTGCAGAATCTCAAAGGGACATAAAGTAAGCATGTATGAAAGGGTAATGGTCAGGGAAAAAAATTCCCTTGATTTTTTTTTATTTTTTTATTTTTTTAGGGCATTATTTTTTTCACGTAATGGTCAGGAAAAAAATTCCCTTGATTTTTTATTTTTTTTTATTTTTTTAGGGCATTATTTTTTTCACAGGTGCTACCCTTTAACTCACAGGGTACTATGTCCCTGCCCCGCAACATCAGGTATACACAGACAAATCCTTTTTTACATGGGTGTTTCAAGAACTTTGATTTTTGAAATTCTAACGCAGCAGGCCGGTAGATAGGTGTCTTAAACCTTGTTTTATAATACGGATCCTGTTTTATAATACGGATGCACTCATGTTATGTGAATTTTAGTCTGTAATCCAAATGGGATGCACAAATGGGCCTCTATGGCCCCATTAGACATCACATGGGCCACTTGGTCCTATGAAGATGTTATTGGTTTTGGAAATTTGAGCGCCAAAACACCTTTTCCAGGTCTTTTGAGACACAGGCCTTAACGGGCCCACCAGGGTGGATGGGCCACCTTAGCCAGATGGGTTTATTTGGGCATACCTGTGCCCAAGGTTTATTTTGGACACACTTGGCCAGACAGGCTGGCCCGCCAAAGTGTAGTTTTTGGGGTCTTTGGGCCTTGGCGGCCCATCGGGGTGGCTTGTTTCCATCCTGGGCCCATTGAGGGTCCCAACAGCCCACTCAGGGCCTTTTTAGGGGGAAGGGAAGTCTGTTTAAAGTCCTCCCACCCGCTGTGTTTGAGTACAGGGCCCCGGTTGGGCCACCTGGCTGGTTGCAGCCTCTGGGATGGGTTGCAGCAGCCATTGCTGGCGGCCCCTGCCTCCCCCCCTCCCCTTGCTTGGTTTTGAGGGGGAGGGAGGATGGCTGGTCCTCCTCATTGCAAACCAGCCAGCAACCGGCCAGGGTGTGGGGGGAACTCATCACTCTCCCACCTATTGGTGGTGGGAGGAACAAAGTGGTGGGGGGGATCTGACCACCCTCCCACCAGCAAGCGGGGTGCTCTCCCCACCCCCCTTCCATTACCAAGGGGGAGGTGCCAAGGGCTGGGGGGACCTAATCCCCCTCCAGCCCTTTTTTTTGACACTCCCTGGGGGAAAATTGGGTCCTAGGAAACCAGCCAGGGATTTGACTATTGCTGCCTTGTGAGCTTGAGAGCGGCCCCAGATGAGTTCTGGGTCCCACCTGGTCCATGTTAGAGGCCAGCGGCTGGTTGAATGAGGCAAACAGCCCAGTAAGTGAGGTCACAGGGGTATCGGGCTGGTTGTGAGGGAAACCCAGCCAGGGTCTGAACAGCAAAAAGGGCTGGTTCAGGCCAGTAAGGTTGGAAACACCAAACTCAACGGATACAGGCTGGTCATAAGAATTCAGGGACTAATGCCAAGTGGGCTGAGTAAGCCCAAACCAAGTAGCAAGGCTTGTGGAACCTGTAGAGCCCATTTATGGCGGAATTTTTACCTTTTGCTTTTCATTACATGAGCTCCACATGAGCACCATCTTTTGTATTTAAGGAGCTCTTATCCCTGCTTTTTTCCACTGATTCATTCACCAATTCATTCACATTCACCACTGTGCCATTGCCTCTGCCTCATATTTAGGATCAATCATAAGACATTATTGTCCCAGCATTTATTTTGCTTTAAGCACTTCCCTTTGAATAAGCTTGTGGGTCAATAATGCTCACACACCCTGATCGCCGATCTTTTATAATTTTGGGACCAGTTAAACCCCTTCGAAAATCCAGTCAAAAAATTAACAAAATCAAAAAAAAAAAACCATTTTTGGAGTTATTCCTTTGGCTTTTGGCTTAGGCTTTTTTGGCACTTTGAACTCTCCCAATATTTATCAATTGGCTGAAGAGCTTTAAAATATTTCTTTGAGATTTTTTGGATATATCCTTGGCCTCCAAAAATTGGATCCAATGTAAAAACACTTCAAAATAACATGTCCTTTTCAAGATTTTTTTTCATTTCTTGAATCAATTTTTCTCTCATTTTTTATGGGAAAAATATAGATTAGCATCCAAAAATTGAATGAAAAATTTGGATGAGCTTTAATTATAGGTTTTACCCCACCAAATACTCATCACAATGAAAATAATTGGAAATAAGAGGGGGGTCTTTCCTTATTTCTGCATTCTTTGTTGTGTTTATGTATGATAATTTGAAGTATTGTAATCTAAAAATTTTAAACAGGCCTCTCAAGGTTTTCAAATATATTTTTTTCTTAATTTTTGAAGCACTAGATGTGCCCTAAAAACCAAATCCAAAAAGGAGGGGAACAAACCCCCCTCTGGGCTGGGGTCCGCTTTTTTGAGCCCTCCATGCATAAAATCCTAACCATTCCTATTCAATATGAGTTTGTAATTTTTCTAGGAAATTTTGGAGCGCTCCCATCCTCCTTTCATCCATAAAAGAAACCTCCTCCACCCACCCACCCTGACCCATCACCCCCCATCACCACACCACACCAGACCAGACCACACCACACCACACCACACCACTCCCCCCATTACCACACCACAGCACACCATAGCACTCCACATAACACAACAAAAAAAAAAACAAAACACAAAACAAAACAA
Organism: Puccinia polysora; assembly: GCA_025617555.3. Lineage (NCBI taxonomy): Eukaryota > Fungi > Basidiomycota > Pucciniomycetes > Pucciniales > Pucciniaceae > Puccinia > Puccinia polysora. The sequence goes on from CM062615.1 coordinate 52,252,138, forward strand.
CATAACACCACACAACACAACACAACAGAAAACACAACACAACACAACACAACACAACAAAACAAAACAAAACACAACAGAAACTCCAAACCTACCACTACCAAATCAAACCTCCTGAATCAAAATCTCTTCTCACTCCATTTCTACTCAAAATCTTTCTGAAGCATCAACTCAAATCTCAAATTCCTTTTCTAAACAAAACATCCCTTTTCAAAATTTCTCAACAAAACATCCACCCACTTTTCAGAACTGTCTCACTTGGCCCATCCTTTATCACCTCATCTAATCAAACTAGTGTTTCTAATCCTCTTTCACTTTCCTCATCTACTCAATCTAATGATTCCACTCCTCTGGCCCCTCCTCCTGAACTATCATATAATCGAAAGGAGGAGTTAGTTAATGCTATCCAATCATGGGAAAAGTCCAATTGATATGCCATTTCTACTAGAGTATCAAACTTGAAGAAACATACCTACACATATCAATGTGATAAATCTGGAGAATATGAACCAACTAAAGATCACAAAAATTTCAAACAACAAAAAATAAAAATTGCTCTTTTAGATTATCTGCAAATCTCTCCACAAGATTAGGTCTCTGGCAGGTTAAAGTTATATGTCCAGACCACAATCATGCCCCCTCAGATGATCCTTCTACTCATCCAATCCATAGAAAAATTCATGGCAAGCAACCGGAGACTGTAGAAAACTTAACCAAGGCTTGTGTTCCCCCATTGAAAATTTCAAATTCCCTTATAAAAAAATCATCACCTCCAGTTCATACAAACCTCAGTACTATTTATAATAAAAGATCTCAAATCCAAAAAAATTATGTTGATGGAAAAACCCCAATTGAAGATTCAATACTGGAACTCTGAAATTCTTCTTTTTTGTAAAGAATCAGCAATATGGATGGACACATCACTTCTGTATTCATTTCACATCCTGATTCCATAAAACCTCTAAAAACGTTTCCTAATCTTCTCATGATGGACTGCACATATAGAAAAAATAAATTTGGGATTCCTCTTGTTCATATAGTTTGGGTAAACAATTCTTCAAGAATTTCCTCTGTTGATTTCTGGTTTTTATCCCAAGAAAAAAAAGATAACTATGAATGGGCCCTCAATCAGCTTCAGGAAATATTAGAACATCAAGAACCCAGGTTTATTTTGACAGATAAAGAAAAAGCTTTAATTAGTTCCTTAGAAAAAAATTTTCCCATCTTCTCATCACCTTCTCTGTCTCTGGCAAATTTTCAAAAATATTCAAACCCACTGCAGGAAGCATTTCAAGTCTGAAGATGAATGAAATCTCTTTCAGAAAGACTGGTACCAATTGGTCAACTCCAAATCTGAAGCTATTTATCAGGAAAATTTCACCAAACTTTCTCTAGTCTGGAATGCTCCCACAGCAGACCACCTCCTTGAAAACTGGGTCCCACTCAAAAAAAAATTTGCCTCTTAATTGGCCAAAAAATACTCTCATTCTGGAAATACAAGTAGATCAAGAATAGAAGGACTTCATTCTTACATCAAATGCTTCATCACTTCCTCTACTGGCTCCTTTTCCAATGTTTCTGATAAGATATATAATTCTATTACCATCCAAATTCATGAAAGAGCTATTGAATCCTCCCAGAAAGGTTTCAAGCAGCTCATTGGTTTGCCTCACTGTGTGGAGCATCTCTCTGGAAAGATTAGCCATTATGCCCTCAAGACCATTTGCTAATTCAATCAAGTCTCTGATTCTTCAACCACTTGCATCAACTGTGATTACTCTTCTTATATGGATATACCATGTGTTCATAAAGTAAAATCAGCTATCTTCAAGGGTGAAATTTTCCAAATTGAGGATTTTCATCCTCAATGGCATTTCAAGACCCCCTTTTCAGTAAGTTTTTTTATACAAGTTCAAATGAATAATATTCTGATTAATGTTTAACTTTATTTATGCAGTTAAATGCCAGCCCAGACTCAACTTAAGAATCACCCAGCATTGAACAGCCCTCAAGATCAACCAATGAAAATAGATATCTTACTGAATTGTGAAGAATTCGGAAAAATTCCATCTGGAGAACAACATTATTATATGGATGAAACACAGAAGCTTTACACTTGAAAGTATCAACTTTTTCTAATTCAAGAGCCCAATTCTACTCAAAGATCTAAAATAAGAGGAAGAACCAAAGGAGCAGAAAATAATTTCAAGAAGATCTCTCAATCCTCAAGTTAAAGGGATCCATCTGTCTTTGAATCTTTAGAAGCAGCAAAGAGGAGAGAAAAGCCAAGGAGGAAATTTTCAGCAAATTCAGTGGTCAGTAATTAATCACTCTTTGAGAAAGAAAAAAACATATAACTCATTGTTTTTATGCAATCATTCAGGTTTTGAGAAAGGGAAAGGCAAAAAAGGAAAAAGGGAAGGGAAAGAAGAAGGAGGAATCAGATGAAGAGGTAAATTTATATTTATACATAATCATCTCAATATCAAGTGAATATTTCTTTTTTTCAACATAGGATAATTTTGTGACAGAAGAGGATACTTCAGAAGATGAGGAGCTCCCAGATTTGGATGCTATTACGACAGTGAGGTTACATTTTCTTTTTTTATTTAGTGAATTTCTATCAATTTTCCCATTTAATCTTTTTTTAGAGGTCTAGAAATGTTTTCACTAAGAAGGCTCCTTCCCCTGATTAAAATCCTGAGACTATAATCAAGAGAAAAAAGCACAAAATTCAAGATGATGAAGCCCCTTACCATCCACCTGGAAAGCATTTTTTGCTCAAACAGCAACAAAAATTAGGAAGAAAGTGAGTGAATTTGATAATAACTGATTTTTTCAGTTTTTCTGATTTTTTTAAATGTTTTTATAGGTTTCCTGCACATTATCATATTCTTCTTCTGGAATATTTGAGAAAGTTTCAATGGAACAAGTGAGTGCAATTTTTCCAACATATTTCATTTTAGAATCAATTCTGATTTTTTCTTTTAAAGGAATGAAATTGAGTTGTATTGACAGCTGAACCAAGAGCTAAGGAAGAAATAAATCAAGAAAAGATGAGAACAAAAAAACAGCTCATAGATCACGAAGAGAGTAAACACAAACAGGAAATGATGACTGATACAGTCACTATCAGAGATGGTTGAGATATGTGAGACTGTTAATTGACAGGATCTTGAGTAATGAGGTTAAGTCAAGCAGGAAAGGCTAGGTTCGAGCAGATGATGAGCATTCGGGACAAGTAGAGAATGATGAAGAAAAGAAAGATCTCACCGGGCATGATTTCAGGCAGGGAGAAGTCAACGGGATGAGTTTGATAGATGGACAACGGAAATATAAAGATGATGAAAAGAAAATAAATAAGGAAAGAAGAAATATAAGGTAAGAAATATAAAGTAAGAAGAATCTTGAGATTGAATCAATTTAGATGATTGTGTTGAATTAGGTGAATCGAGTGAGGTGATCGAGTTGAGTTAGGTGATCATGGTCAGGTGATGGAATCTATGGGATGATGAACATCTCTAGGATGATGGTGATGGTGTGATGGTGATTCAGTGAATGATCAAGTGAGAAGTAGTCGAGTAGAGTCCCTCGGGGGATTGCGACAGGGTGAGTGAGTTTGTGAAAGACATGACGCGCCCCCCAGTTAGATGAAACATCACTTCCGTGAAATCTCAACATCTTTTAGTGCCAATACAAAGACTTCATTTCCCCAGCAACAGCTATTTCCCATATATCCAACTGTCAGGATGTTCTGGGAGATTGTAACTGTGGTATCAGAGCAGCAGCTGTTAGTTTGGGACAGAAATCTGAAGACTGGATTTAAATCAGGAAAGAAATGATCAAAGAGTTGGACACCAACCCAATATTCCAAGATTAAAAATTAATGCATGAGGTCTGGGGTAAAACCTTTCAAGAGGCAAGGAGGCAACTCAACCACCTCTCTGTGCCAGCTCCAATAAAAATGTGGATGAAGTTCCCATGCCATGGCTTTCTTCTTTCTGAAACTTATAAGTGTCCGGTGGTTCTTTTTTCTTCTTTAATGCCTTGCATTTATCTTCCTCTGAATTGCCCTCCCACTCCAAATCCTAAATCATCTCCTATATTTATTAGTTTCTTTAAAAGATTTCAAACGTATAGTCTCCTTCAAGTTCAATTTTGATCATTTTCCAGCCCCCAAATTGGATCCACTGTGGAAAAGCTTTGTGACCAAGGATTCCAAAGCTTGGATGTCCATTATTCAAAAGAATTTGGAGCTTGGTGATAAGGTTTTGTTCCCGAGGAGGAAATCCAGCAGAAAAATTAAACCCATAGTAGTGGAATAATATCAAAGAAAATCATTTCTTTAATATTTGTAATAAAATTTTGTATTTGTATTTATTAAAAAAGAACAAAAATTAGGACCAAAAATGTGCACCACACCTTTTATTTCAAATTATTTTCATTGTTCTGAATAATTTTTGGGGTAAAACCTGTAATAAAAGATCAGCAAAATTTTTCATTCAATTTTTGGATGTCAATCTTGAGTTTTGACAAACAAAATTTAG
>CM062615.1:52261684-52294520 GCA_025617555.3 Puccinia polysora
ATAAACAATCCAATGCTTCCCTATTGCTCCTCTCAACATTTATCAACGCCCTCCTACTGCCTCTTTAATCAAACATTCTATTCATATCATTATCATCCTCAGCCCTCTCCTCCAACTCAAATCTCATTCTTTCAAATTCACCTTTATTTCTCTCTCTGCTTCTTTTCCTTTGATATTTCCTTTTATTTTCCTATTTCCTTCTTTCTTCTTCAGCTTTGACCTATCTCAACCTAACTCATTCAACCAATCTCCTCAAAAAACTCAATGACTTCCTCTTAATCTTTTATTCAGATGTGAGATTGATTGAACCGCAAACCTAAAGATTATCAACCCCTCCACTGACGCTCTCTTATTCAGACAAACCAAAAACGTGCCTGTGATCTCCTTTGTTCTTTTACCTTGCTAGTCTCCGTCCCTTGAGAAGCCTTCACCCTACTATTTTCTTCTTTGTTGTGAGACTCATTATTCTTTCTCATCAAACTTTTCACCGTTGTTCTAGCTTTCCATTATTGATTTTCTTGTTCTGAGTCTGTTGTTCTAGGAAATTTAAATATTAAGATCTTCAATAAAACTCATTAAAATGCCTGTGTGTGAAGAGCATTAGGTGCATGTATAATATCTGTACCTTCAAGCATAAGGGCTGTGAAAAATTAATGGCCAGAATCAAAAAAACAAATCAAAATGAAAAGCAATCAAAAGATAAAAAAGGGATCAATTGAAAAATTAATAAAAATGAAAGGTCAATGTTGAATTTGCAGCCTCAAAACCCTCCTTCACAACCTGAAAAGGGTTGGATGGCGCAACTTCAAACCCACTTTGGGTTGTGAACAGCCACTTGCAACCCATCCTAGTTGTGAACAGCTTCTCACAACGTAATTTCATGTTGTGAGTGGCTGTTCACAACCAATTTGTGGAAAAAAATAAGACATTGAAAAAATAAAGCAATAAATATTTGGGAATTTTCATTTATTCACAAACACACCAAAAAAGGAAAAAAATTAAAAAATACAAGTAAGTTCAACTTATTTAAAAAAACCAAAAATGAAAAAAATGGAAAAATACAAATAAGTTCAACTTGAATAGCCCTGAAGTAAAAAACCAAAAATTATAAAAAATGAAAGCCTATTGAGCAGCCCTAAAGTAAAAGTGCCCAAAAATACAAAATCAACTTGAGTAGCCCTAAATTAAAAGTGCCAAAAAATACAAGTTCAACTTTACTATCCCTAAAGCAAAAACACCAAAAAAAAAACAAGTTCAACTTGTGTTAAGCTGATCCCATCACAAGAAGTAGAATTAATCCTTATTATGGGATCAGTCCAGCACAAGTTGAACTAAATTACCAATAAAATATCATTTAATACACTCAAAATTATGATTTTGACTCAAAACACTCAACATAATGATGTTCAAAATTTGATAACCCTTTATATTAATAGAATTACAAGATCAGCATCAGAACCCAAACCCAAATGATGAAATTAAAATGATGTTTATAAATTAGAATAAAAATCAAGTTGATTTTTGAGATGAACAATAAAACCAGAGGATTTTTTTAGAAATCATGGAATGTGGTTTGGAAACTATGGGAGGGATTGGAATCACATCCTCCTTAAGCACAAGCTGGACCCAATTTCTATTATTAACAAATGAAAGAATATTTGACCTGATGCTTCTTTTACACCCTTTTTCATAGGAGTATAAGTACAACATGAATCCAATGAAATGAAACATATTGGTCTTCCAAAAGTATCTTCTATTATTTGACCCATATCTAACTTTGAAAGCCATTTTGAAGAGGGAATCTTTTCATTGATGTCATTAACATCAAGTCTTTTTTCTATCTTTTCAAAATCTTTACTTCTTCCAAGGTTCTTTGAATAGCACATCTTATCTTTCCTCAATGTTTCAACCAATTACTTTTTTAAATTAAAACAACCATTCTAATCACACCCAAGTGATTTAGAAATGACTCTAAATCCACAGTTCCCATCACCAACTGGATCCAAAATCTCCACCAAGAACTTATGTAATTTCTCAGGTATTTGATTGAGGTAATTCCTTTTTGGTTCCTACAATCAAAAATAAATTAGTCAAAATTCTAATCTCATTAAAGGAAACAATACTCACCAAAGATGAGCTTCTTTTTGACTCCTCCATCTCTTCTCCTTTCTCCTTCAAAAAGGAATATGATTCCAATGGAGGGGACCCTAATGAACTTTTAGTCTTTTCCACTGAACTATGAAATTAAGATTTAGAGCCTTCCTTGCACTACAGAGATCCTTTTCCCATAAGCTCATTAAACCATAAAAATGAACATTTCTCAAAATAAAATACTTACTTCCTTTGGTCCTTTTGGTCCACCTTTAAACCTTCTTTCAGTCTTGTCCTCTGAACTATGAAATCCAGATGAAGAGCCTTCCTTGCACTAAATAAATCAATTTCTCATCAGTTCATTAAAGCATTAAAATGAACATTTCTCAAAACAAAAGACTGACTGTCTTTTGTCTTTATGGTCCCCTTTTAACCTCTTTTTTTTCTCTTAATTGCTCTTTCAACGTGTTCAAATTTTGAAATTTCACAACAGGTTGCTTTTGATTTGGGTTGACCGCAGATTTAACTTAAAACCTATTTCTCAAGCCTTGGCTTGGCAATCAAAGCCGCTGTATTCTTGAGAATTGACCTTAGAATCTATAACCTGACTTCTTTGGGTTGTTCCCTGTACATGTAATTCCACTTGTTGAAAATTTGAGATTCTTCATCAAGCCCTGGATCTGTTTCAAACCTTCAAAATAAAAACAATTAAAACCAAAAACCAAAAAATTTTCAATTTTTCAAAAAAATAATTAATCTGAAAATCCAATAATTAATCTGAAAATCCAATAATTAATCTGACAATCCAATAATTTTTACCCTTCAAAAAAACCCACCTACTTCATTGGAAGGGTCATAGTCTAACTGCCACTGATGATGAACATCCTCAGGCACAACAGATCCTCTTTATGCTAGTACGTTACCTAAAATGTGGGAAAGGAAAGCCCATTGTTTTTGAATATGACTTTGGGAAATACTTGCCATCATGGTTGCGCTTTAACTTCTCAAATTTTTCCCCAATGAGTTTAATTGCCTCAATTGACAATTTCTAACCCAAAGGTAATAGTTCTATCAGAAGACATGTACACAACTTTATTTGAGAATTTTTAATTTCTGCATTGACTGATTGGATTTGGCTTTCAATATTTCCTTCAAGGTGTTTCCACACATCCAAAATGTTCCCCGAAATCCCACAAGTAATTGTTTGAAAGTAGCATGGGCACCTTCTACCCAAGATCTTGTTTTATTTCCAAAGTCTGGGTTGACACAAGTCCAAACCATTAAAAATTTCTCTTTTATAGGTAAAATATTATTTCCCATATACTCAAGGGCATCCTTGCAGTTTTTCAATAAAAGCTGTATACAAGTTTCAAAGTAAGAACTCCAAGAAGAGATCAATAGAAGAAGCAATAAATTGGAATAATCTGAGTTCCGCATCATTGTCTTTTGCCTCCCCCTTGGTTTGAGAGGCCCCATACTTTGCCCAAAGATTCATAAAAATTTTCCATCCTTCATCTTCATTACTGAAGGACACTTTGCATTTTTGTTGATTTTTTTTAGACAAGTGCCAGGAGAACATCTTTCTGAATGACTCAGGGAAACTGTGTTTAATAGCACAAATCAGAGATTTTTCATGGTCCATCACAAACAATTTTGAAAGCCTCTTGGGATCATAAGCCAACTCCTCTAATGCATTCAATTCCCAACCATAGAGCTCATAGATTTCTTTTGTTATAAAAACAAAATCCTTTGTAAAAGTTTTTTTGTTGGCAGTCATTCCTGCACCATGCAATAGAGGGATTTTGAACCTATCTGTTTTATAAGTACAATCCAACAAAGCAATATCATGAAATTTTTTTCAAATTTTATAGACTTGGGATGATCCAAGAAAAGGGCCTCTAAGTGACCCTCTCCACCAAATTTGGACCTGGAAAACCACTGGGATTTCTGGAGCATTTCCAATAGAATGTCCATAGATGAAATGGGGCCTGCCAATGTTTTCTTTTCCAACTCCCTACCCAGATCCCTAGATTTGACCAAAGTTTTGTTAAGTAAACTTTTGATTAAGTCCTTTAACTTAGCCATGTTTAATCTGGGAGGGCTTGGGCTTGCCACCGTTTCCATAAACCAAAAAAATTCAATGGTGATTTAGTACTAAATTCAATTTTCAATCCAACAACTCCAAACATTTGCTCACTTTTGGGTTGAGAAAAATAAATTTATCCAAAGGGTGTGTGTTGTGTTTCCATGTGGTTTGAGTCAAGATTTGTTTTGCCAATAGGCATAATTTTTCATTCCCAAGTTTCTTTTTGTGGTCCAATAGTCCCACATAGTATTTCAGACCCCCCAAATTTGTGTTGAAAGCACTCAAATTTTGTCCAGGGGTGCCTGGGCACCCCAAATCCCCCCTCAAATTTCCCATTTGGGGCTATTTTTCCCCAAATTGGCCTGGAAAACACACCCAACCCCCAAATACAACTTGAGCATCCCCCAGGGGGTCGCCCAAGTTGGAAGCAACTTGGCTTGCACATTTTTGGGGTGTAAATTGCCGTTTGCAACCCATATTGGTTCTGAATGGAAATTCATGACTGTTTGCAACCCTGAGGTTCCAAATTTAACATTTAAAAATAAACATAAATAAATTTAAAAAGAAGAATAGGTTGTTAGCTTTTCCACGCCCCCAAACCTGGAAAACACACAGTTTGGACTGATGAGGTTGACTTGGGCAGAGTGAGAAGGATGCGGAAGGATAAATTTCATGTTTTAGAGAGATCATCACATAAGAGAAATAAGAAAAATAATAAGAAGAATAACAAAAATAATAATAGAAAGAATAATGAAAAAAGGAACATACCTGGGGCAGAGTGAGAAGGATGCGGAAGGATGAGGAAAGAATCCTTACGTGACCCAGAGCTTCCCCAGGTATACCATCCAAAGTGTGACATGTCCTTGACATGTTCGTGGCATACTAGATACAAGAGTCTTAACCCAACACCCCCCTTGCTGCATACATGGAGAAGAAGGAAAGAGGAAGAAAAAAAAAGTGAAAACAAATAGGATAAAACAAAAAAAAGGAAGAAAGGGAATAGAAACAGACAAGAAAATTAGAAAACAACTCCAAACATTTGACGGTGCTTTTCTAGCAGAACTCTGCCTAGGGGCTTGGTGAGCATGTCGGCCAGCATGTTTGTGGTTGACACATGGATAAGGTCAACAGAGGATTCTTCCACGCACTCCCTTAAAAAGTGGTACCTTGCGTGAATATGTTCTGTGAAAGCATGGTGTTTGGGGTTCATTGCTAGAGCTTTGGCACCCTCATTATTGACGTGGAGAGGAATTGCATTGGGTGTGTTGAGGGATAATTTGGATAGCAGATGTTTAAACCAGATTTCTTCTTTGCATGAGTAGGAAAGAGCCTTGTATTTGGCCTCCGTGCTAGATAGGGAAAAGGTTGCCTGCTTACAAGACTTCCATGATATAGCTCCTTCCCCCAGACAATAAACATAGCCAGAGGTTGATTTCCTATTGTCGTGGTCTTCTTCCCAGTCGGAATCTGAGAATCCAGCTATTGATAACAACCCACCAAGCTTGAGGCGCATTGATTTTGTTGAGGCCAGATAGTGAAGTACCCATGCCGCCGCTTGCCAGTGAGCTTCAGAAGGGTTGCGGAGATGTTGCAACAGTTGATTGAAAACAAAGGAAATATCAGGACGGGTACATTGTGAAACCCACAGAAGCAAGCCAATCAGTTGATTGTAAGGCCCAGAGGATGGTGGCTCATTTGGCAATCGACAACAAATGTTCTTGAAATAGGATTCCGTGGGGGTAGGAGCCAAGAGAGCCTTGCCTTTGAGAAAGCTCTCCAGGAGGGAATCAATGTAATGGGATTGATTCAGGTAAATCAGTCGGTGTAAGACTCCAAACAGTGCTAGGCCGTGGCAGTTCTGTGGAGGGGCAAGGTGCTGTTTAGGCTGTCCTCCTGAGTGTTACAAAAATATTTAAATGTAACCAAGATCAAGGTCCAGAACCTGGTAAATGAGGAATCAAGGAGTAGAGGATAAAGATGATAATAGTTTGGTAGCGATGGAACAGCACTATCTGAGACAAGATTATGCAGTGAAAAACTCAAACAAAAGAAGTTAAAGTCCCCTTAGAGTTCAAAGAACAAAAGCTGTTGTATGTAAACAACGCCCACACGCTAATAAATCTGGCCGTCAGCAGAAGATTGGGGATGATCAACTCAAACCCAAGCAACCTCCAGGTTCTCAATGAACCTGCCCAACTCTCCACAATAAAGCGCTTGAAGGGTACCAGATAACTGAGGGTGGCTGTACAGGACAAATAACAATTTTTAAGAAGCTCTAAAGCAAACAGTAACTGATTTGAAGCAAGGATAACCCCAACACTCCTCAAGGGACTCAAGAGTAGGCTGGAAGAATGCAACTCCAAAGAAGCTAAGGGGAGGTATAACACTCCAGGTCTTAAGCTTAATAAGACCTCTTCAATCAATTGTGATTGGCTCCAGAAAGGTGATCAGGGATCAGGACCAGTATGGTCAGAGAAAGGGATCAAGGAGTGGTATAACACACTCAAAAAATTCCAACAGACAGAATTTTTCTTCAACCAGCAAGGCTATTGGTTGGTGATAAGGATCAAGGATCAAGGGTTTGAGTATGGAAGCTCAAGGATCAAGGGTGTGCTGATTTCATACTGGATTATTCCATGCTCCAATGATGGATCCAAAAGGCAGGGGAGAGCACCTCCTTATATGGGCAGGAGGCCCTGTTAGACTATGTACAACGGATTCTACAAATCAAGCGAAAAAGCAAAGAAAATCATGTGGTCACTCGTGTCCGTCCGTGGATGGGCGCACGCAACAATACCAGAATAACCCACCCCTCGTCCAAACGCGGATGGGGTGGGAAAGGGAAATGAACCAAACCGCCGCGGATGTCCACGGGCGGTAGTTGACACTCTTCACCCCTTGTCCAAAGGCGGAAGTGGGTGGGAGAGCCCCAGGAAAGGTGACAGATGAAGTTTGTGAGGGCGCGGATGGGCGGATAGGAGATCAGCTCAAGACGGTTGAGTAAATCCTGACAGGCTTGAGATTCACAACTGATAGATTGAGCAAGATGGGAGATTTGACGGATCCGAGGATTTGACAAATGCTTGGAGGTGCGGTCGGGATGGATTCAGTAAATCATGGATGAGCGCCGCGCAATGGGCGGACAGGAGATTGGGACGCGCAACAACAAAGATGAGGACGCGCAATGACAACGGCGGAGATGAAGAGCAACGCGCAATGGCAAGGATGATGAGCAACGCGGATGAAGGACGTGCAACGCGCAAGGCGCGCGGATAAAGGACGTGCGAGGCGCGATGATGACGGTTTGGATGAGCCTGAGGATAAGTTGGTTTTTTTTTTTTTTTGATGCCGGATGGGACGTTTGCGCAAAAGTTTATGGGTTGAGGTCTTAAGGCAGCCAGGGTGTCCAGGATGGGGCACCACATCGGCTTGGACGGTCACAAGTGATCAAGAGAAAGAGAAAATGGTGGAGGTCGTCATTGGCCCCTATTTGGAAAGTATCACCTAGGGAAGCAATCAGATTGTCAACGCAGGCAGGTTCACCTACTATTGTCAAATCATCCAAATGTGTGCTGAGAGCACCAATGAGTTTGCCCTGTTCAACTCAAAAGTAAAGCGTTGGATCATACTTTGAGTTCCTGAAGTTGAGAGTGACCAGGAATTGATGAAGTTCTTGATTCCATTGCCTGGGGGACTTCTTGAGGCCGTACAGCAATTGATCCAGCTGACAGACCCAGTCTGGGCATTGCAGATCCACAAAAACCGGCGGTTGCTCCATGAACACCTTGTGTTCCAGCTTTCCGTTGAGAAATGTGGTGCTAAAGTCAACTTGCCGCCCTTTCCAGTCATTTGAGGCAAGCAGGCTAAGTATGATCCAAAGAGTCTCAAGCAGTAAGGTTGGGGACAAAACTTCATGATAGTGGACCCCAGAGGTTTGGGAATACCCCATTGCCACCATTCTTGCTTTCAGCTTTTGGATTGATCCATCAAGTTTCCTTTTTACTTTAAAAACCCACTTAGACTTGATGATTTTTGGCTTGAGAGGGCATGGAACTAGTTTACAGGTTTGCATTCCAAGAAGAAAGGCAAATTCATCCTCTGCTGCCTTTAGCCAACAACACTTGTTGGGAGATTGAAGAAGCTGGCGCTACGTCTTTGGGGTATCAACATTGGAGGGGCTGTGGGTAGCCTTAGACCAGTGGCCAAGACGCTCTGGAGGTTGTTTTGTGCGGGTTGACCGACAGGGAGGTTTTGGAAAGGGAGGGGGGGAGTGGAGGGGTAGGAGGTGAAGGGGTAGGAGGGAGAGGAATCTGGACAACTGCGTCGTCTGGAGAGTTTGAGTCTGGAGAAACCAGTTGAGTCACGGGGCTGTTGGTGGTGTCTGAAGATAAGGAGGTCAATCGTAGGAGATTTGCCAGAGCATGGATGGAGGAGGACAGAAATCAATTGAAAACCTCCCTAAGAAGTATATTAAGGGGAGGAATGTTGACAGGTGAGAGCGGCAGGAGAGCTGTTGGTGAGGGCAAAGATTGAATCACCGGGAAATTGGTTCCTGGAGTCCTGGTGGAGTGGGGCCATGATACTTCCACAGGAACAGGTTTCAAAGGCGGAATGAGTTTGGAAGGATATGGGAATGAGAAATCATCAAAAATTACATCACAAATTTGATAAAAGTGCGGGCCTCGAGATCCCACAGCCTATAGCCATTCCTGTTTCTGAGAGGCAATAGCAGTATAGAGGATCTTGCCTTGTTGTCAAGCTTCTTCCTGTTGGCCTCAGGTACTTTGAACCACGCATGGCATCCAAAAGGATGCACGGATAGAGGAGAGAGATTATCATGTCCTAGGATTGAGAGAGGGCTTTTGAATCCGGCTGGGGTGTGGCAGGGATATGAGTTGTGATAGGAGAAGATGTGTCAAAGGGCATCCGCCCAGAATGATTGTGGGACGGAGGCCGGTAAGAGTGAGCATTGGATGGCATTCCCAATTGTCCTGTTGGTTCTCTCCGCTAACCTGGTGAGTTTGGGTGAATGCGGTGGGCCTGGCTCATGGGAAATGCCAAGATTCTTGAGATAGGTTTCAAATGATGAGGAAATGTATTCCCCTCTGTTATTGGAACGGAGAGAGAGTATTTTGATCTTGTCAGGAACCTTGAAGGATGATTGTAAAATTTTGAAGCAGCTTAACACATTGCTTTTGAGTTTCATGGGAAAGACAGTGGTGAATTTAGGAAAGTCATCTACAAATGTGACAAAGTATTTGTAGCCTTCCCTTGAGAATACCTCAAAGGAGCCCACATCTGAGTGAATGAGTTGTCCCGGGTGGGTTGACCTGTAGGGATGGCAAGATTTGAAATAGGAAAGAGTAATTTTGCACTGGATACAGATGGGGCATTTTTGAACTTCTATTTTGTTTGTGTTTGGGACGGAGATGTTGTGAAACCGGAGGAATTTCTTCAGAGGTTTGAGACCTGCATGGGAAAATTTGAGGTGGTAGTCAAACAGAGAAAGATTAGCCTGGGCACTTTGAGGTGATTCAATGGATGGAGTGTGACGTAGAGATTCCTTGAGCTACCCAATCTGACACGGATTGCAAGTCCAAGTTACTGCGGCTATGCGAGGCGTCCTGTTCTGCCCCGCGCACCAGTCGAGCCTTCCTTCCCCCTTTGTTGTCCTGTCTGCTCATCATCACCATCCTGATCTGGATCCCTCCATTGCACCCAATCCTTTCCCTCCAGTCCTCTCAGTCCGACCGACCATCAACTCCACTCACTACGTTCTGTAACCGCCAAACCCATATCCGTCTCACCTAGGTCCCCAGAAAACTAACAAAACCCCCTTGGTGAAGATTGCAGCCTCCAGGAGGAGCCAGTACGAGACTCAAGAGGAGCCTGACTCTCATTACTACACCAACTCCTGTCTGCAATTTATCAACCAAGAGAGCCTGTAGTGTACAAGATTCAGGTAACCTATCTCCCGTCCCAACTATCATAACTCTCCTCTACCTATAATCTCACGTATGACTGAATCTGCTACTATCATTTCATGTCCATAGCCTATATTACTACAAGAGTTTATATAAGGATTGAAATAAAGAGACTTGTGATCTAACTTCTCATGAAAGCGAGAGTCCACTCTTGATCCCATAAACTCTTGAGTAGATAACAGCAATCAAACTCACCTAGATACTCCCCAGATATGGCCGACGGTCATCCCATTCACATACCTCAATCGGACGATTTGGACAATGACTATTCCACAAAATCAAGAATTGTCAAGCTCACAAGACATAACTGGCATGACTGGAAGAGCACGTTTGAAGACATACTTATTGGAAAAGGACACAAGGAAATTCTAAACAACGAATGGATCAAACAAAATCTAGGCAAAAAAACCTACCGACAAAAGAACGCTCTGGCCTTAAGTATTCTACAAAACTCGGTGGACAGGGATCTGCCCTCATTCATCAAACTCAGCAAATCAAATTTCAGCAAGGACTACCAATTAATTGCAGCTGAATGCAGTGGAAACTTGCTGATAGTAATTGGGGACGCCTTAATACAACTAGTCAATCTAACATATGAACCAGGAAGGAGCCTACAAGATCATACCTTGGCATTCAAGGATGCTTACATCAACCTATCCAACATGATTGAAGCTCAACCCAGCAAAAACAAGATCATGACCGTATCCTACGCCCTGGCAGCCATCTTCTACGTAAAAAGCCTCAGATTGGATGATCTTATCTCCAGCATCACCTCGACACTCTACAACATTTGCCCCTTTTCTCTTGAGGCCGTGTCAACCAGGGCCCTACTAGAAGACTCACGACAAGAGTCCAATTCTACTGAGACCAGCTACTACGCATCAAACCCCCGTATGCACAAGCACCAGACTCACCAAAGACCTCCAAAGAACGGTGTCAGAAAACCTCCGGAAAAGGAAAGTTGACCCGCTCCATTCAGACCTTGATCAGCGGTTCCCACTTGCAAGAATCCTCAGGCGGTCAATCAATTGTCATCCATAGCGGCCCACATTGAAAGACTGGACAGAGAACTCAAGAAACTCCGAACTGCTCACTTGGTTAACATAGCTGAAGAAAACGACAAGGATTATCAAACTGACAACCCCGTTGACGACGCCAACGTCATCATTGAACAATCCACAAACCCCAAGGACTGCGGATTCCTGGTCTCGGAAGACACCATATATTCCATCTCCAAGGTTAAAGACTCCCCCTGCGAATTGGTCTATGACTCGGGGGCCTCCAGATACACCGTATGCAATTTTTCCTTGCTACAGGACCCAATGCTGGTGTCAAAACAGCTCAGCACGTACGGGGGCAACATCAAAGTCACCCATGTTGGAAAGCTCAATATTGGCGGGAAGGTGATATTTCCAGTGTTCTATGCTCCTGATGGTCCAAGAAAACTTGTGTCTGCCACTCAACTGGAAGATCATGGGCTCAAGGTGTAACATAAGCATCGTACTTTTCTTGTCAAACTAGCTGATTGCATAATATATAGGTTCCCAAGAATCGGCAATCTATATATTTCCTTTCACAAACCAATGTCGGGCATCAACCTGGTTAAATTTTCAGCCACCAAGGTCAATTGGCACATTACCCTTGGACATCCGTGGGAAGATTACCTGAAAAAATTCCTTCAATTGCACAACATTCCCATTGTCGGCTGGATTCTCCATCTGCACTCAATGCAAGATTAAACGGAAATCCCACTCCAATCCACTCCTGTCTTCCACCAAACCCTTTGCGCGACTACATCTTGACATACTGCAAGTCACCCCGTTGTGCAAACAGTCTGCGACCTACATCCTGGTTGTAATCAACGATTGCTCACAATTCAACCGGACGTATTTCATGAAGCACAAATCCAACGCTGAGGAAAAAATTGTAAGCTATATTCATGGGATCAAGAATCAGCTTGACATAGTCCCTGCGTTCCTACACTGCAACCGAGGGGGAGAGTTCAGGTTGGCTAAACTTCACAATTTCCTATCTACCCAGGGAATTGTACTGGAACAAGGTCCAGCCAACTCGCCCCAAACCAATGGACTTGCCAAGCGGTTCAACCAAACCATCCTTACTAAAATGAGGTGTCTTCTGGCTCAATCCAACGTTCAAATCAACTATTGGGACGAAGCGGCTTGGTACTCTTTGATGTTAATCAACCTCCTACCCTCAGCGGCACTGGATTGGAAGTCGCCAGTTAGCATGCTGCTAGATGTCAGCGCCACAATTGAACCGGTACGCAATGTGCTGACATTGATTCCATTTGGCTTGAAGGTTCATCTCCATAGTCCTCCCACATCAAAAGTTGAGGTAAGGTCCAAACCCTTGCTAATCTTGGGCTACAAGCCGTACTTGGACGCCAGTCGTTTCCTGGACCCAAACAAATGCCGGGTGGTGGTAAGTCAAGACTTCACCCCAACACGGGTTGTGTTCAACTACGACTCCGCTCTGTCAATGCAAAAGACGCCAGCATCACTTCTGGCAAACGCTGCTCTGGCTTTGAATCCATGTACTGCATCCGGTCACACCACCTCAGTCCACGTCCCGGTCTCCAGACCCCGCCACAGTCATCAACAATTGGCCCCTGTCTTGCCCCCCAGCATCTCACTACCTTCCTTGCTGACTCCTCACGTCGCCAAACCCATTGATGTCACTCCAAATCAGTGCCCCTCAACGGTAAAGGACCTACCAAAGGGGTATGCGTATGTTCCCTACTATGAAAAGGCCCCAAAGGACGTATCCTCTGACATTGATGTCACCGCTATACTGTCAACCTCACAATGTCCGCGCACCCCGGTTAAAGACAAGGAGGATGGCAACAAAGTCCACCTCAGCAAGGTGGTGTCTGTGGAGAAAGCGATGTCTCATCCAATTGAGCGCCCAAAGTGGATTGAATCCATGACGGCAGAAAACAACTCACTCCTTGTGCACAAGACAGGTACCCTGGTTCCACGTCCCACAGATGATAAGGTGATCGGTGGTATGTGGAGACTGGTGTGAAAAAAGAACGAGTTTGGCAAGATTACCCAACAAAAATCCAGATGGGTGTGCTTCGGTAACCACCAAGAATATCCCTGTCACTACCTTGATACCTACTTGTTGGTAGGACGCAGCAAATTCCTACAGGCTCTGTTGTCCGCTGCAGTCCAGCATGACTGGTACGTTATCCATTTTGACATCAAGACCGCATTCCTGTATGGCAACATTGACGCGGTCATCCATGATGCTCAGGTTGCTGGCTTTGAAGTACCTGGCAAGGAGGACTGGGTTTGGAGGCTGAACAAGTCACTCTACGGAACAAAGCATGCTCTGAAATGTTGGAGGTCTCACCTGTTGAAGACCCTAAAGTCACTCGGACTGGAACCCTCTGTGGGGGATGAGTCCATATTTGTCAGCGAGTCAAAGTCAATCCGGCTGCACATCCACCTGGACAACGGGCTAATCATGGGAAAGAACAGGGAGGAAATCAACCAAATCCTGAAACTTCTGGGGGGACACTACAAAATTAAGGTTCAGGACCAGCCATCCCAACACCTTGGCTATACACTTGAATGGAACAGCAATGGGTCGCTGAAACTTCATCAAAGCGACTTCATAAAGAAGGCACTGAACAATTTTGGATTCAAGAATCTCAACGCAGTCAAGGCTCCAGCCCCCATGAACATACACAAGGTGGTCAGCCAGGAATTGCCTGACTTCAACGTCAAAACCATGCAGAAGGCACTAGGTACCCTGATCCACATAGCAATCCATACCAGACTCAACATACAGTTCACGGTGGGCCTGCTATCTCAATTTGCAAACAAGCCCACACAAGCCCACTGGAAAATGATAAAGCACCAGTTTTGGTACCTTCAAGGAACAAAGTCCGTAGGTCTGTTGTTCAAAAAATCCTACAATCCAAAGGATCAACTATGCGGGTGGGCTGATGCTGACTATGGCCAATCAACAACAACTCAAAAGTCAACTACCGGGTATGTCATCACCCTTTACGGCAACCCTATCAGTTGGACAACAAAGAAGCAAACCGTAGTTGCGCAGTCCACCACCAAAGCAGAGTTTATTGCAATAAATCAGTGTGCAAAGCAACTGAGATGGATATCAACCCTGGTCATTGGCCTAGGCATATCAATCCCAAAGCCCATAATCAAAAATGACAACCAAGGAGCGAACTTTATCAGCCAAAAAGCTCAACTTAATCCAAACTCACGACACATCAAGATTTGCTTCCAATATGTCCGGGACCTGGTATCCAAATCACTGTTGTTGGTTGAAAATACGCCCTCAGAAAAAATGATTGCGGACGTTGTGGAAACCAAAGGGGCAACACCCCTAAAGTTGTCCTCAAGTTCCGGAAGTTATTGATCTAGGCATCTGGTAGGAGGTTGGATGCAATGAGTTCTTAAGTGTAGTGAGATAAAAGAGAGATTATGAGATGTATTCTTCTTCCTTCAATCCTTCCTCTTCCTTTCCTTTCCTTCTCCAAAGGGTTGATTGATTGATCAATCAATCATAACCCAACCCAGAGTTGAGGGTGAGGACTTGGATCCCCCCCTTCAACCCTAACCTAAGTACAACCACAAACGCGAAAGAAAAATGAAACACAACCCCTAAGCACAGAACCCTAGCCCAACCCTGCCCCTCCATTCCTTGCCCCATAACCCGTGCCCCTCAATATCAACGTACACCTGGTTTTTCCTTCTCATGGCGCGGCCCTCTGCCACGCCCTACTTGGAGTCCCATGGTTTGCCCGCCCGCGCGCATCCGCGGACCTTGCGGTCCGCAAGTCTGCCTGCACGCGCCTAACCCCCGATTGCCCTGCCCTTGCCTTCCGGACTAGCCACCCGCAAGCTTGGTTGGGCCGGCTCCATCACTTGGTCCGCGTTTCCTGGGCAGGTTGCGGCCCGGCGCCCTTGGAGTAGACCCAACCCCCACCTGGTGCTGAGCCCCGCAATTCCTACTTCTGAGCCCGCAGCGGCTGCTTCTGAGCTCTCAGCAGGCACTGCTGAGACCGCGCGCACCCAAATGCTGAGCCCGACCTACCCAAATGCTGAGCGCGCAGCCCGCAACACAGCTCTCAACCCAAGGTTATAAATATGACACCACATCCCCCCCAAGTTGAGTTCTGTCCGCAGAGGTCTTCCATTGCTGCCTTGCCTCCATCACCCTACCAATCCACCACTCCCCTCCCCACCCCAACTCACCCCAGCCCCTCCTGCCCTTCCGCTCCGTTGCCACCATGGTCCTGTGCAACTTCTGCGCCTGTAAGGGGCTTGCGTGCTTGATTGTTCCCGGTTGACGCGCTTGCACTTCTTGCCGTTGTGAGTAGCCTCCGGGCTTGTGAGAACCTTTGCGCACAAGATCCGCGTCTTGAAAGCAATCCGCGCGAGTGAGAGCAAGAGTGAGTGAGGAAGAGGTCCGCACCCGCATCCTGAGTGAGGGTGGGAGTGAGAATAAAGGCGGAGTTGAGAGTGAGGATGAATGAAATCAAGGTCCATGCCTGCGTCCTGAGCCAACAAAGTTCTCCGGAAGGTACCTGGACCGCCCCAGCTGAACTTCCACACAGTTCACCATACCCAATCCTGCAACAAATGCAACAATCCTACACCAGCACGCGCACAGTCATCCAAGAGAGGCAAAGAAGGAAGTTGAGAAAGCAAAAATTCTGGGGTGTCTAGTCATTCTGGCTGTGAGCCGGCTAGGACACCCCCTTACCAAATCAGACCTGTCCTGTACGTGTCCCACGCCAAGAGGAAACAAGGAAAAGAACCAAGCCCATAAACAAAGAAACCAAAACCCCAAGAAAAGCGGAAGGAATTTTTTTATTTTTTATTTTTTTTTTAGGGCCTCCATAGGGCCTCCACCCCTTCCGCTCCTCGTCCTGCATTGCCCAATCCGCGGGGCTTGTCCTCATGTTTACGGACCTGGCTAGCGCCGCGCCTGCCTCCCTGTGATCAATTGTAACCAAAACCAGTACCAATCCAAGAGCCAATCAAATATAAAAGAAGTAGGAGAACGGACATTCTGGGGTGTCTAGTTATTCCGGCTGTGAACCGGCTAGGAAACCCCCTCACCAAATCAGACCTTTACCCTGCTCATGTCCCCCCCCAAGTTGATGGCTGTCCCCAGTGGTTTGTAGCCTTTCACTCCTCCAAGGTGGCGCATCGCGCGCAGGCTCCTCCTCAGACAAAGGATCCGGCCCGTCCAATGATCCTGAACTTCTAACGCCGTCCTCTGCATTTGCGCCATCCCCAGCAGTCTCGTCAAAGGAGGTGGAAGCGCGCGCAAAGAAACGCTTCACGTGCGAGGCTGCGGCCTTGCGTTTGAGCTGCACCCTGTCCAATTCCTCAAGCTGGTAGCTCCCGCCCTTGAACTTGGATGCCACGCGGAAGGGGCCGTTCCATTGGTTGGCAAAAAGCTTTCCCCACTGAGATTCCAGACTCCGGTTGTACAAAAATACCAAGTCACCCTTCCGCAGAGGATCCCGGAGGCGGTGGGAACAGCGCTTGTCCCAATAGCGGACCAAAGCCGTCCTTGTCTTCCGCAACCTTTCAGCGGCCTTTGCAAGGGTCTCATCCCATTGGAGAAGCTATTCAGCGCGCGCTTCCATGAGTTCGGCGGGGGTCTTCACCTTCCACCAGTCCACGCCCAGGAAGGTTTCAAGCTTGATATCCACCAGGAGCACTGGAGGCTGTCCGTAGAGAAGTTTGTAAGGCAAGTAGCCCATCGAGTGTTTAACCAAGATCCTGTCCGCAAAAAGAACCGCCAGAAGGGCCTCCTGCCACCATTTACCATCCTCCCCACACATCTTTACCAGGGCATACTTAATGGGCTGATGGCCGCATTTGATCATCCCGGCACCCTCCGAATAGTATTCTGTGACCCGCCCAAACTTAGCTCGGCAACTCCAAACCAGTGCCATCAAGCGCCCCCAGAACTCCGCGCCTCCATCAAAAGTGACCAAGCAAAGCAAACCGTACCGCGCAAACCAATCTTCCTCCAAGAACTGAGAAACCTTCTCCGCCAACAACTTCACCAGAGGATTAGCCTTGACCCAACCTGATAGATCCTCCTGGGCAACCAGCAGGTACACAAACTCTCCTGCCTTTATGTGGACCACATTGAGGGAGACCCTCCTGAGCAACTCATCCTCCCCCGTAGGGTGACCCACCTCCCTGGGCAGCCTAGAACTCCGCCTTTGACAAGCTTTGCAAGACTTCACCCATTCCTGTACTGCGCGCACCACACCCGGCCACCAGAACCTTGCCTTCACCCGCCTCCGCGTTTCAATCTTGCCCCAGTGCCCAAGGCTGTCGTGGAGACACCTCAGAATCATTTCCTGGTCCCTCCTCAATGTTGCAACCACCAAAGGCACCAGGGTACTTTGTTGCCACAGTTGCCCGTCCTGCATGTAGAAGTTGGTCGCCCGCCGCTTTGCCCACCAAATTTCTGTTCCTGGCGTGTCCTCGGGGTACCGGAGATTCCGCAAGAAGGAGCACAAGATTGCGTAGCGCCCGGACTGCTGCAGCAGAAGGGCGACCTCCGTCTCCATCATACCCACGCGAATAACCGGAGACTCCACATCCAAGGGCTCCACCCCCTCAAATGGATGCTCCCGCGGATACCGCAACAGCGCATTGGGCATTGTGAACGCCTTCCCAGGAACATGAACCACGCCAAAAGTGAAGAGGTGGAGAAATGCCACCCACCTAGTCATAGGAGCGTTTGGCAGCGTTGGAGGATTGATCATCCTTGCCAGGGCCTCCGCGTCAACCAGAAGCTTGAAGGGCACCCCCCAGAGCAGGTGCTGAATCCTCTGCACAATTTTGGTGACTCCGCATAATTCTAACTTCGGCTGCAAGTACCAACTCTCGATTGCTGTAAAAGTCACGGACTTGTAGAGAACCGGCCTATCCTTACCATCCTTGTCCTGCGTCAGGACACCACCCGCGCCAAACTCACTAGATTCAATGGCCAAGCGGATCCCTCCCCTGTTGTAGTTGAGGTTGCAGAGGACAATGTTGCATCCCACAATCTCCTTGAGCTTTGAAAAGGCAGCGTTACACTGCGCAATCCATTCCCATGCCGCGCCTTTCCGGGTCAGCGCCGGCAGCGGACTTGCAACTTCCGCAAACTGTTTGATGAACATGCGAACATAGCTGCACAGTCCCAGAAATTGGAGAATATGCAAGGGCGTACGCGGGGATGGCCATTTGAGAACTTTGTTTTGTTTCTTTGCCGCAATTCTCCTGCCGTTGAAAGCCACCACATGGCCTAGCACTTCCAACGCCAGAACGCAAACTGCCAACTTACCCCCCAATACCGTAAGCCCTGCCTCCTCAATCCAAAACAAGACCCGCTCTAATGTCCGCGCGTACTCCCAGATGAAGCGGCAGATCTTTGGGGCCTCCTCTAGCAAGGCACCCCTGTAATCCGTCTTTGGTCCTTTGATACCGGCATTGTTGATGAAGATCAGAACCCCGTCCGGTATGTTGTCCCCTAGGATCCACGTCATCTGGGCTTGATAAAACGCCACCAAGTTCCTCCCCCCCTGCGGCAACCGCGTCAACTGCATCCTTCCCAATCCTGTCTCAAACGTGGTCAGCTGCCGCGAGTTGGCATGGAGCTTGGGCTGATCATACCCCCCCATTAAATTGACCAAACCGTAACACGCGTGCCCCACCATTGATTCCAGGAACTTGTCCATGCGCGGAGGCAATGCCACTTCCCGGATAGTGAACGAGTTAAGCCGCTGCAGGTCGTGAACAATCCTAAGCAACTTCCCGTCCTGTTTAACAACCACAAAAATTGGGCTAGAGTAGCTTGATGTTGAATGCTCGTACAACCCCATCCTCACACACTCCGGGACCAGTTCCAAGAAGGGTTCCTGCACGGTCCGAGGGATTGGAATTGGCTTGATTTGCCAGGGCTTGCGGGGCACTGTGGGGATTACATAGGGGTCGCCAACCTTGCCCTTCAGCAATCTGCGCTCATCAGGCCCGAAGGCAAGGGCCTTCTTGCAGAGCACCAACACCAATGCTAACAAATCCTTCTCCTCCGTACTCAACCACCCCGCCAGCCCAAAATTCAGCGCCTCAATTTTCTCGTCCGTGATCCACGCCAACTGCGTTACCCACCCAAACTTCCTCAACAGACTCACCCAGGGATCCCAAGACCAGGAGATTGGCCTCAGAGGCCCGTTCAGCCCCTGCGGCATGGGCTTGTTCTGGCGCTGGAACTTTCGCGCCACAGGCTTGTATCGCCCTGCGTTGCACCTAACCATCCTCACGCGCCCGCCATTGTCTTCATGAATCCTGGAAACAATCAACCCGTGGCTCTTGCCTTTGCTCACCAGAGTGGCACTATGGTAGGGGTTTTGAAACACAGTACCTCCCGGTGGTGCATACTGAGGAAAGGGACTTACTTATCCCGCTTGAGCCCTTCGCGCACTTCCTTCCACCTTTTGCTCCTCCCTAGTTGACCGCCCACACAAGGCCAGAGCTTGCCCCGCGCGGTACCCACGGTCGACTAGGGAAAACCCTCTGCAGGGTGGCCCTCCCGGTTGTCCCCACCGTTGGACTCTGCCTCTTTGCCAACCGCTGCCGATGGCACCCATTTCCCCTTCCTGTGGTCGGAGATTGTCGTCTCAAACCTTGCCCCGGATGTGTCTTCCACCGTCAGCCCCTCCATCCCTTCCTCCGCGTTGAACGTCATTCGGGCCCAGAATCCAAACATGAACGGCCGACCCAAAATCACGTCACCGCACTCGACCAAGAGGAACAACAATGGCTTCCAAAACCTTGCAACCTCTACCTCTTCTTCCTCCACCACCCCATCTACCCAACATTCCCCCCCATTAAGCGCCCGCAAATCCATAGCACACTTCCTCCGCACCAAGCCCAACTCATCCACCAGTTTTGACGGGAGCAGGTTGACCATTGACCCGCTGTCCACCATTGCCCACACTTTCCTTCCCGCAATCTTCAGTGAGAAATAGGCAAGCGGCACCGACACGGCTTTGGATTGGCACAACTCCCGTTCTGCTTCCTCCGTCACCGCATTCATGCGCTGCACTGTTTCCGGGATCCTGCCGCCCCTGTGCTCCTTCAGCGCCTGGACCATTTCCTTGACAACCACCGTAGAGACCGCGACCAGCTCCCGTAGTGTGAGAGGTATTGGTACCTCACTCCCCATCACTCGCCAAACAATTTCCACGGCCTCCCTTCTTCCTTGAGAGCTGATTGCGGACGCGTTGCCCCCCAACCCTTGCGCGAAAACCCTTGGAGCTTGATTTAATGGCCGCTCCTTGGCATCCACGTCCATCCTTTCTGACACGATCTGCTTGTTTGCAGCCAGCGTCCTAACTTCCGCCTCCACTCGCGGTGCCCGCCACGTTTTGGGCCCAGTGACAATCCCAAGGGACACCTGAGCGGCCCCTGTGGGTCGGGCCCTCGCCCTAACCTGCTCCACTGGCGGTGGCTGACCGGCCCCCAGGTCCACCGTTTTGCCCAACGGCAATATGTAGGTCCCCCGGATGCGCAAACCAACCCCTTGTTCATGTCCTTGGTCAGATCCGCGCAACCAGACTTCCAATGACTTTTATCGCCGCAATAAGTGCACTGACAAACCAAAAACCCCCCTTTTGGTCCGCTACTGGGCTGAAAGCCCCCTCTTGCATGGGGCCTCAGATCGCGCAAGAAAGCGGGAGGCGGAGCCCTTGGCTGGGCCGCCATCCAATTCATGAGTATCCGCAAGTCCCGTAGCATGTCTGTTACCTCGTTCACCGGTACTCCCATTGACTGCAAAGGGGCCACGGGCCTTTCCGTTGCTGGCGGATCCGCAAGCTGTACCAGCCTTGGGGCCGGGATGGAAAAGGCCGTTGGCTTCCTTGAACTTGCCGGGAACAACTGGGCCGTATCCTTGATCAGCTCTTCCAAGTAAATCTCGCTCTTGACCGCCTGGTTGATTACGCCCAGGCTCGGAAGGAGAGCGACGCTCCCATCCACTGACCGCTTACCAACCCGCGCTCAAATAGGTAACGCTGGACCCGCGCGCGAACTTGCGGCGCAAGCCCGCCTAGGAACAATTGCTTCATGGCCCCTTTCTGACCCGCCACCACCTGGTTCTTTTCTAGGTAAATATAAATTTGGTCAAACTGGGACTTGTACTTGGACAGATCGCTCCGTTTCCGCACCCCACCTTGGGAAATTGCCTCACCCGCCACTCGCTTGAAGTCTGTCTCCCAAAATCAGGGCTCGCGCTTCCCCCACCTTGCCATCACCTTGCCCCAGAGTCTTCCCCAGTTGCAAGCCTCGTACCCTTCCATATCCTCCACGTCCTGGAGCGCATTCTTGTCCGCAATGAAGAGAACAACCGTGCGGACCTTGTCCTCACCCATCGCATTTTTGGAGTCTGCGATATCCTCAAATCTTGCCAGAAAGTGCCCAATGTCCGCGGTGTCAAATTGGAGGTGAGGGAAGTTCTGCGGCCTAAGCCACAGCCGTTGCGGAACTTCAGCCGCCTCCGAAGGCTCCAACCAAGGAGGAGCAAAACCACCGGACCGAGTAGTTGGCGGTGGTGGAGGTGTTGGC
Organism: Puccinia polysora; assembly: GCA_025617555.3. Classification (NCBI taxonomy): domain Eukaryota; kingdom Fungi; phylum Basidiomycota; class Pucciniomycetes; order Pucciniales; family Pucciniaceae; genus Puccinia; species Puccinia polysora. The sequence goes on from CM062615.1 coordinate 52,283,482, forward strand.
CCGCCAGCTCCCAGCCGGAGAGGGAACGAGGGTGGAGCATTTGATCCTGGAGTAGTTGTGGGCAGCATTGCACACAATAGCTTCAAGAGACCTAGACAAAAGATTAGTTCCCGGCCAGACCCCCAGATGTGGAAACCAAAGGGGCAACACCCCTAAGGTTGTCCTTGAGTTCTGGAAATTATTGATCTAGGCATCTGTAAGGAGGTTGGATGCAATGAGTTCTTAAGTGTAGTGAGATAAAAGAGAGATAATGAGATGTATTCTTCTTCCTCCAATCCTTCCTCTTCCTTTCCTTTCCTTCGCAAATTGGTTGATTGATTGATCAATCAATCATAACCCAACCCAGAGTTGAGGGTGAGGACTTGGATCCCCCCCTTCAACCCTAACCTAAGTACAACCACAAATGCAAAAGAACAATGAAACACAACCCCTAAGCACAGAAACCTAGCCCAACCCTTCCCATCCATTCCTTGCCCCATAACCCGTGCCCCTCAATATCAACGTATGCCCGGTTTGTCCTTCTCATGGCGCGGCGGAGGGCCCTACTTGGAGTCCCCCAGTTTGCCCGCCCGCGCCCGTCTGCGGACCTCACAGTCCGCAAGTTGGCCAGCGCGCGCCTAACCCCCAATTTCCCCGCCCTTGCCTTCCGGACTATCCACCCGCAAGCTTGGTCGGGCCGGCTCCATCACTTGGTCCGCTTTTCCTTGGCTGGTCGCGGCCCAGCGCCCTTGGAGTAGACCCAACCCCCACCTGGTGCTGAGCCCCGCAATTCCTACTGCTGAGCCTGCAGTGGCTGCTGCTGAGCTCTCAGCAGGCACTGCTGAGACCGCGCGCACCCAAATGCTGAGCCCGACCTACCCAACTGCTGAGCCCATAGCCCGCAACGCAGCTCTTGACCCAAGGTTATAAATAGGACACCACAACATCCTAACCAAACCTCTTTGATACATGAAGGTTATACAGGCTAGGGCTCAACTACACCTGACCTCCGGGGAATCTAGGAGGAGTGTGACGTAGAGATTCCTTGAGCTACCCAATCTGACACGGATTGCAAGTCCAAGTTACTGCAGCTATGCGAGGAGTCCTGTTCTGCCCTGCGCACCAGTCAAGTCTTCCTTCCCCCTTTGTTGTCCTTTCTTCTCATCATCCCCATCCTTATCTGGATCCCTCCATTGCACCCAATCCTTTCCCTCCAGTCCTCTCAGTCCAACCGACCATCAACTCCACTCACTACGTTCTGTAACCGCCAAACCCATATCCATCTCACCTAGGTCCCCAGAACACTAACAAAACCCCCTTGGTGAAGATTGAAGCCTCCAGGAGGAGCCAGTACGAGACTCAAGAGGAGCCTGACTCTCAGTACTACACCAACTCCTGTCTGAAATTTATCAACCAAGAGAGCCTGTAGTGTACAAGATTCAGGTAACCTATCTCCCGTCCCAACTGTCATAACTCTCCTCTACCTATAATCTCACGTATGACTGAATCTGCTACTATCATTTCATGTCCATAGGCTATACTGCTACAATAGTTTATATAAGGATTGAAATAAAGAGACTTGTGATCTAAATTCTCATGGAGAACCCACTGGTTCAGAAGGCAGGTAGTAAAGGTTTCCTCTCCAATATCCTACTCCCGTGGGTGGATTTAGGAATCTTATTTCCTCTTTTTGTCAAATGTTGCACCTTTTTGAAGTGAAGATGAGGGCAAAACCTAGGTCACATAGACCCGCAACCAAAATAAGAGGTTCATGCAGGGAGGGGAAGACCAGATTTTGGAGCTGTTGGTTCTTGGCAAAAGGAAGTTGCATACAACTGCAGTGGGTTGATTTAACAACGGAGTGATCTGCTAGTTGTACTGGAGTCTTGTCAAGCTTTGGATGCTGTACTGACAAGATGTTGGGAGCATGGAGATGGAGCAGCCGGAGTCCAAATTGGCGTCCACTTGGGATGTGGTCAACAGGCATGTGGGGTGAGTGATGGCTAAGCCAGCGGTTACCTTGTATGCTGATCCTGAGTAATACAAATTGTCTTTGCTAGGTGGGTTGCCTTTGGAGTTGATAATTGGAGTGGCCATTGTTTGTCCTGCCCTTGCGGGCTGCTTTTGTTTTTTGACGGGCTTCTTTTGAAGCTGCTGGTTGGAATCTGATTTCCTAGATGTTTTGAATTCATTCAGTACTTGGAAAGTGTTATGACAATTATTCAAGTTGTGGCCGTCCAGGTTGCAAAAGTAGCAGTGTTTATTGGAGCACTTGTTGGGGTGGGATTGCTTTGATTTTGCCGACAAGCCCAATGCTTCTACTTTGGTTTGAGACTGACAACAAGTGGACTTGTTTTTCAAGGCAGTGACTACCATTTTGAATTTTATTCTATCCTGGTTCATGAGGGATGACACGCTATGTAGCCAATCTTGCGGGATGGAGCTGAGTAGGGCAGCTTTGTGCACGTTGTTGGAGGTCAGGGGATTTTTGCGGGTGATGAGCAAGTTGAGACGTTTGTGGTACCTGGCCATGGTTTTGATATGGGCATTGATTTTGTCTCCGTCCATTTTGGTGAGGAGGAGTTTTCTGAGCCAGTAAACCCAACTACCTGTTGTTTGATCTTGATGGGTTTGACTAAGGGCAAGTCACATACCGCAAGCATCCCTACAATGTTCTCAAACATATCTGAGATTTGGTGCGTCTATTGCTTGCGTGATCAAAGCGCAGAAAAATTTCTTGTCATTTGTCCAGGTAGGTGTAGGATGATCCGGTTGAGGATTATCAATGATGTACTCTAGTCCGGCAACCTTGAAGTACAATATTACAACAAATTCCCAGTCCAGGTCATTATTTTCTGAGCCTGGGAAGTTGAGGATGGTTATTTTGGCGCTTGAGAGCCTGTTTGGAGATGAGGTAAAGGTGTCTGAACATATGTTGATCATATTGGACATTTTTGGTTTTAGGAATGAGGATGAGGATGAGGTTATCTAAGTTGAGGTTGCTTTATTTTTGAGCATACGGATCCTTTAGAAAGTTTAGCTACAGGAGGTAGCGGAGCTCTGGGCTAATAACCTGATGAGGTTGACTGGGGCAGAGTGAGAAGAATGCGGAAGGATAAATTGCATGTTTTAGAGAGATCATCATGTAAGAGAAATAAGAAGAATAATAAGAAGAATAACAAAAAGAATAATAGAAAGAATGATGAAAAAAGGAACATACATCGGGCAGAGTGAGAAGGATGCTGAAGGATGAGGAAAGAGTCCTTCCGTGAATCAGAGCTGCCCCAGGTATACCATACAAAGTGTGACATGTGCTTGACATGTGTGTGGTATACTAGATACAAGAGTCTTAACACAACATGGACGTCCCCAGAATGTCCTGCAATGTCCCCCACCCATGCGGTAAACCTGGAAAAAATGCGGTTTTTGGAGGTTTTCAAAAAAAAAAAAACGGGGGGATAGGGGGGCATCTGAAACCCCTGTAGAATAAATCCTAAAATTTTTGCCATTTTTAAGGCCTTCAAAAATGCCCCCAAAAAACTGAAAAAAAAATGCTCCATGCCTCAAATTTTTTCACATTTTGAATATTTTTCTTTTGATCATTTTGATAAATCTGAAGTCACAAAAAGTTTTTGAATACAGCAGGCCATTCAATTACAATTTTTTTGGAATTTTACTACTTCATGTTCCCGCCAGAAAATGGGATTTACATAAAAAATGAGACATTATTTTCAATTCTTTTTTATTTTATTTTTCCATGAGATTTTCCAAATTTTCAGTTTGAAGTATTTTAGTTGGCATTTTGAAGGGCTCATCAAAATTATTTGGGGATTTTTAGGATTAATTATTTGGGTAATGTTAAATTCATGGCTCCAACCATGTGGTAGTTGTGTAGGGCCCTACACAGCTGAAATGAGCCGTGGGGGCCCCAAGACAACTACAAAGGGCTGTTTCAAACACGCAAGACCCCTGGGGGGTTGTGTAGGAGCCATGTAACCCCCAGAAGTTGTGTCGGAATTTTGGGCACGCCCTGGACCATTAAGTTAGGGACAGTTCTTCCACCTGAACTGTTACCATTGGGTTACAAATTGTCTTTAGAGGCAATCAATCTTGTTAGGGAAAAATTTGAGAATTTCAAACGTGATCATGATGGCAAAGTCCGCACCAAGTCATATTTCAAGACTAAGGGTTTTCCCTGTTCCCACCAAATAGGTGACCATCTAGCATTCAGAGGATCCGTGGTACCCAAAGATGTTCATCCTCAGTGGAGGTTCAACTATGACCCTTGTAGTTCCTGTTCTCTAAGTTGGCTTAAGTTTCATTGTTCAAATCACTATGTGATTAATGCTTTTTGATTAATTAATCCTAATTCACTAATGGTTGATCTGTTTGAATTTTTCCAGTGCAATGCCAATGGAATGCTAAGCATTACTCAGTTATGTGAAAAAGACAATGCAATGATCTTGGATCTCCATATCATGGGCAAAGCAGACTATTAAAGTAAATCATTCAGAAGATTAAAAAATATAAATTGAAGCCAAGACTTGAACCTGAAGTCTTACAATCAAGTAGGGGCCGGCCAAAATTGATAGATAGGCGGCAAGAACCATCTCAGTTTGAGATTGTTGAAAAACAGCTCAAGGGGGGAAAAAGAACTAGAAGGGCTCCAAAAAAGACAAGTCAAAAGTTTGTAAGTCTTTTTTTTGGGAAATGTTCATTTTTTTGTTTAATGAACCTAGTTACTAACTAATGATGAATTGTTAGTCAAAGTGGGCAGAATCTGAACCTGAATGTCATAGTTCAGAGGAAGAGACTGAAAGTGAATCAGGAACACTTAATTTGGAATCAGAGTCCTCTTCAGAGGAAGAGAACATGCAGCAAAGCTCAACCAAAAGCTCATCTTTGGTGAGTTTTCATTTCATTGATCCAATTAAAGAATTGAATACTAATTTAGTTTTAATGATAGGAACCAAACGTGAAATACCTCAATCAAATAACCAAGAAATTCCATAAGTTCTTGGTTGAGGTTTGGGATCCAACTGGAGATGGGAATTGCGGATTTATAGGCATTGCTAAATCTCTTGGTTATGAAAAACATGGTTGGTTTAAAGTTAGGAAGGAAATGATTGAAACATTAGAGAAACATAAAGCATGCTACATTGAGATGCTTGGTTGTTCAAAGGAGGTTGAAAATATTAAACAAAGAAATGATGTTGAATACATCAATGAAAAGATTCCCTCCTCAAAATGGCTGGCTAAATTGGACATGGGTCAAATCATAGCAGATACATATTCCAAACCTATATGTTTCATTTGATTGGAGTAATGTGATACTTATAATCCAATTAAAAATGGTGTTACTGATAAATCAGATCCAATGTTCATTTCCTTTTTAAACAATAACCACTAGGTTCTATTAGTACTTGAGGGAGAAATGATTCCAATCCCGCCCATTTGAGCAAAATCACATTCCTTGATTTATAAAAAAGCCTCTGGTTGGGTTGATCATCTCAAAGATCAACTGCATATGTATTCCAGATTACAATGAACTTTGACTTCATTTCATCTTTGGGTTTATTATAAATTGTAATTCTAATGCAGCTAAGAGTTCTATTAATATAAATTTTTATCACATTTTGAACATCGTTATGTTGAGTGTTTTGAGTTATCATCATTAAATTGTGTGTTTTGAATGAAAGTTTAATGGTAAGTCATTTCAACTGTTGTTGGGCTGATTCCATCACAAACTTAACTTATGTTAAGCTTGGGATGGGATCAGCTTAACATAAGTTGAACTTTTTTTTTTTTGAAAATTGCTAAATTCATGGCTACAGAGCCGTGTGGCATGCTACACAGCTCAAATGGGCTGTGTGGCATGCTACACGTCTCATTTGAGTTTTAAAGAACGCTAAACAACTAAAATCAAGTTGTGTAGCCTCCACTAAATCATAAAAAAGAAATAATAAATCATAAATTATGAATTATAAATTATATATAATAAATAATAAATAATTAATAATTAATAATAAATAATAAATAATAAATAATAAATAATAAATAATAAATAATAAATAATAAATAATAAATAATAAATAATAAATAATAAATAATAAATAATAAATAATCAAAAAAAATAATAAATGATAAATAATAAATAATAAATAATAAATGATAAATAATAAATGATAAATAATGAATAATAAATAATAAATAATAAATAATAAATAATAAATAATAAATAATAAATAATAAATAATAAATATTAAATAATAATAAATAATAAATAATAAATAATAAATAATAAATAATAAATAATAAATAATAAATAATAAATAATAAATAATAAATAATAAATAATAAATAATCAATAATAAATAATAAATAATAAATAATAAATAATAAATAATAAATAATAAATAATAAATAATAAATAATAAATAATAAATAATAAATAATAAATAATAAATAATAAATAATAAATAATAAATAATAAATAATAAATAATAAATAATAAATAATAAATAATAAATAATAAATAATAAATAATAAATAATAAATAATAAATAATAAATAATAAATAATAAATAATAAATAATAAATAATAAATAATAAATAATAAATAATAAATAATAAATAATAAATAATAAATAATAAATAATAAATAATAAATAATAAATAATAAATAATAAATAATAAATAATAAATAATAAATAATAAATAATAAATAATAAATAATAAATAATAAATAATAAATAATAAATAATAAATAATAAATAATAAATAATAAATAATAAATAATAAATAATAAATAATAAATAATAAATAATAAATAATAAATAATAAATAATAAATAATAAATAATAAATAATAAATAATAAATAATAAATAATAAATAATAAATAATAAATAATAAATAATAAATAATAAATAATAAATAATAAATAATAAATAATAAATAATAAATAATAAATAATAAATAATAAATAATAAATAATAAATAATAAATAATAAATAATAAATAATAAATAATAAATAATAAATAATAAATAATAAATAATAAATAATAAATAATAAATAATAAATAATAAATAATAAATAATAAATAATAAATAATAAATAATAAATAATAAATAATAAATAATAAATAATAAATAATAAATAATAAATAATAAATAATAAATAATCAATAATAAATAATAAATAATAAATAATCAATAATAAATAATAAATAATAAATAATAAATAATAAATAATAAATAATAAATAATAAATAATAAATAATAAATAATAAATAATAAATAATAAATAATAAATAATAAATAATAAATAATAAATAATAAATAATAAATAATAAATAATAAATAATAAATAATAAATAATAAATAATAAATAATAAATAATAAATAATAAATAATAAATAATAAATAATAAATAATAAATAATAAATAATAAATAATAAATAATAAATAATAAATAATAAATAATAAATAATAAATAATAAATAATAAATAATAAATAATAAATAATAAATAATAAATAATAAATAATAAATAATAAATAATAAATAATAAATAATAAATAATAAATAATAAATAATAAATAATAAATAATAAATAATAAATAATAAATAATAAATAATAAATAATAAATAATAAATAATAAATAATAAATAATATGTTAAAATATGTACGCACTTACGCGGGTGCTACGTATAAGTGTAATTCAAATGGGATGCACAAATGGGCCTCTGAGGCCCATTGGACACACACACGGACCATACGGGCCCATGTGGATGTTACAGAGTTGGGGAAACTGGCCTCAAAACGCGTGAAATAGACCCATTGGTACACGGGCCCTAACGGGCCCGATGGGGTATATGGGCAAATACGGCCAGATGGGCTTGTATAGGCATAATTGGGCCCAAGGTTTATTTTGGACATACTTGGCCAGACGGGCTGGCCCGCAAAAGTAGTCTTTTCTCACAATTCGGGCTTGGGGCGGCCCATTAGGGTTGCCGCCCGTGTCGCGGCCCGCTCGGGGCCGCTGCTCGCGTCGCGGCCCGTTCGGGGCCGCCTGTGTTCCTCGGCACGGCCCACGCGGGGCCCGACGGCCAGCGCGGGGCTGTTGCGCGGCCAAGGGATCCCGCGCGGTGCAATGCCGCGCGGGCCCGGCTGGTCGCGACCGGCGACCAGCGCCGCGGAGCTGGGGCTCGCGGCCCCGGCTCGCTCCCCCTCCCCTCGCTCGCCGTCGCGAGGGAGAGGGGGCAGGCTGGCTGGGTTGAACCAGCCAGCGACCGGCCGCAACGAGGCGGTCGGTCAGGGCAGGGGGGACCTGACCACCCCCTTGCCCAAGGAGGTGGCGGCGCCGGCCGCATGGTATGCGACCGGCAGGTGGGGGGGATTTCATCACCCCCCCGCCATCGTAGCGAACTAAGCGCGAAGGGGCGCTCTCCCCCCCCCTTTACCGAGGGGGAGGAGCGATGGGCCTGGGGGGACCTGACCACCTCCCAGGCCAACTTTCTGTGACGACGCCCTGGGGGGTATCGACCCCCAGGGCCCCTGGTGAGGGGATTTGACCGCCCCCACCAGGGATTTGTAAGAGATAGAGGGGGGGACAGCATTTCCGCTGGTCACACCCCCCCATGTGAGGATGAAACCGGACCCAGGTGAGCCCTGGGTCCCACCTGGCCCATTTCAGGGGCCAGGGGCTGGATGCATGAGGCAACCAGCCCGTAACAGGGGTAATGATGCCATCAGGGCCGGTTGTAATAGACAACCAACTAAGGGACTGAACAGCAATGGGCTGGTTCAGCCCCGTAACGGTGGAAACACAAGAATGGACCGGAATAGTCTGGTTGTAAGGGTTCAGGGACTAATGCCATGTGGGCTGATGCAGTCCAAACCAAGTAACAAGGCCTGTAGAGCCTGTAGAGCTCTTTTGGGGCGGAAAATTTGCCCTTTGGCTTGTTGTATCATGGGCTCACAAGAGGCCAATCTTTTGTACTTAAGGAGCTCTTCTCCCTGCTGTTTTCCATCATTCATTCATCATCCAATCGAATTCATCCAACATATTGCCCCATTGTGAGAGCCCCATTAGCCATTATTGACACACAGTGTCCAGCATTTCTTTTGCTTTAAATACTGCTCATTTGCCTAAGCTAATTGCTGGCCATAATTATAACATAATAAATAATAAATAATAAATAATAAATAATAAATAATAAATAATAAATAATAAATAATAAATAATAAATAATAAATAATAAATAATAAATAATAAATAATAAATAATAAATAATAAATAATAAATAATAAATAATAAATAATAAATAATAAATAATAAATAATAAATAATAAATAATAAATAATAAATAATAAATAATAAATAATAAATAATAAATAATAAATAATAAATAATAAATAATAAATAATAAATAATAAATAATAAATAATAAATAATAAATAATAAATAATAAATAATAAATAATAAATAATAAATAATAAATAATAAATAATAAAAATAATAAATAATAAATGATAAATAATAAATAATAAATAATAAATAATAAATAATAAATAATAAATAATAAATAATAAATAATAAATAATAAATAATAAATAATAAATAATAAATAATAAATAATAAATAATAAATAATAAATAATAAATAATAAATAATAAATAATAAATAATAAATAATAAATAATAAATAATAAATAATAAATAATAAATAATAAATAATAAATAATAAATAATAAATAATAAATAATAAATAATAAATAATAAATAATAAATAATAAATAATAAATAATAAATAATAAATAATAAATAATAAATAATAAATAATAAATAATAAATAATAAATAATAAATAATAAATAATAAATAATAAATAATAAATAATAAATAATAAATAATAAATAATAAATAATAAATAATAAATAATAAATAATAAATAATAAATAATAAATAATAAATAATAAATAATAAATAATAAATAATAAATAATAAATAATAAATAATAAATAATAAATAATAAATAATAAATAATAAATAATAAATAATAAATAATAAATAATAAATAATAGATAATAAAAAATAAACAATAAAAAATTAAAAATTAAAAATATAAAATAAAAAATAAAAAATAAAAAATAAAAAATAAAAAATAAAAAATAAAAAATAAAAAATAAAAAATAAAAAATAAAAAATAAAAAATAAAAAATTAAAAATTAAAAATTAAAAATATAAAATAAAAAATAAAAAATAAAAAATAAAAAATAAAAAATAAAAAATAAAAAATAAAAAATAAAAAATAAAAAATAAAAAATAAAAAATAAAAAATAAAAAATAAAAAATAAAAAATAAAAAATAAAAAATAAAAAATAAAAAATAAAAAATAAAAAATAAAAAATAATAGATAATAGATAATAAAAAATAAACAATAAAAAATTAAAAATAAAAAATAAAAAATAGAAAATAGAAAATAGAAAATAATAAATATTAAATATTAAATATTAAATATTAAATTATAAATTATATGGATTATTTTACGGGCCCTACACGACTCCAACAGGCTGTGTGGGGCCATTTACACGGCTGCCACACTATGGAGCCGTGTACAAGGCTCCCACATGGCTGGGGCTGTGAATTTAACATCACCGTTTTTTTGGTGTTTTTACTTTAGAGCTCATCAAAAGACTTGTTTTTTTTGGGCACTTTTACTTTAGGGCTGGTCAAAATACTTCTTTAATTTTTGGGAACTTTTACTATAGGGTAGTGATGTTGAAATTACTTTAGAGCTTGTCAAGTTACTTGTCTTTTTTTTGGGTTTTTTTACTTGAGGGCTTGTCAAGTTAATTGTCTTTTTTTTGGTGTTTTTAGTTTAGGGCTGTTCCAGTTACTTGTGTTTTTTTGGATCTTTTTACTTTAGGGCTATTCCATTGGATTGTGGCAGTTTTTTTTGTTTTTTATTTATTTACTTTTTTTTTAAAAAACCAAAAAATGAACATGCTTTTATTTTTTTGGTTGATTTCTGTTTTTTTGGAAGGTTTATTTAGTT
>CM062615.1:52294620-52318410 GCA_025617555.3 Puccinia polysora
AGGGTGACCCACCTCCCTGGGCAGCCTAGAACTCCGCCTTTGACAAGCTTTGCAAGACTTCACCCATTCCTGTACTGCGCGCACCACACCCGGCCACCAGAACCTTGCCTTCACCCGCCTCCGCGTTTCAATCTTGCCCCAGTGCCCAAGGCTGTCGTGGAGACACCTCAGAATCATTTCCTGGTCCCTCCTCAATGTTGCAACCACCAAAGGCACCAGGGTACTTTGTTGCCACAGTTGCCCGTCCTGCATGTAGAAGTTGGTCGCCCCGCCGCTTTGCCCACCAAATTTCTGTTCCTGGCGTGTCCTCGGGGTACCGGAGATTCCGCAAGAAGGAGCACAAGATTGCGTAGCGCCCGGACTGCTGCAGCAGAAGGGCGACCTCCGTCTCCATCATACCCACGCGAATAACCGGAGACTCCACATCCAAGGGCTCCACCCCCTCAAATGGATGCTCCCCGCGGATACCGCAACAGCGCATTGGGCATTGTGAACGCCTTCCCAGGAACATGAACCACGCCAAAAGTGAAGAGGTGGAGAAATGCCACCCACCTAGTCATAGGAGCGTTTGGCAGCGTTGGAGGATTGATCATCCTTGCCAGGGCCTCCGCGTCAACCAGAAGCTTGAAGGGCACCCCCCAGAGCAGGTGCTGAATCCTCTGCACAATTTTGGTGACTCCGCATAATTCTAACTTCGGCTGCAAGTACCAACTCTCGATTGCTGTAAAAGTCACGGACTTGTAGAGAACCGGCCTATCCTTACCATCCTTGTCCTGCGTCAGGACACCACCCGCGCCAAACTCACTAGATTCAATGGCCAAGCGGATCCCTCCCCTGTTGTAGTTGAGGTTGCAGAGGACAATGTTGCATCCCACAATCTCCTTGAGCTTTGAAAAGGCAGCGTTACACTGCGCAATCCATTCCCATGCCGCGCCTTTCCGGGTCAGCGCCGGCAGCGGACTTGCAACTTCCGCAAACTGTTTGATGAACATGCGAACATAGCTGCACAGTCCCAGAAATTGGAGAATATGCAAGGGCGTACGCGGGGATGGCCATTTGAGAACTTTGTTTTGTTTCTTTGCCGCAATTCTCCTGCCGTTGAAAGCCACCACATGGCCTAGCACTTCCAACGCCAGAACGCAAACTGCCAACTTACCCCCCAATACCGTAAGCCCTGCCTCCTCAATCCAAAACAAGACCCGCTCTAATGTCCGCGCGTACTCCCAGATGAAGCGGCAGATCTTTGGGGGCCTCCTCTAGCAAGGCACCCCTGTAATCCGTCTTTGGTCCTTTGATACCGGCATTGTTGATGAAGATCAGAACCCCGTCCGGTATGTTGTCCCCTAGGATCCACGTCATCTGGGCTTGATAAAACGCCACCAAGTTCCTCCCCCCCTGCGGCAACCGCGTCAACTGCATCCTTCCCAATCCTGTCTCAAACGTGGTCAGCTGCCGCGAGTTGGCATGGAGCTTGGGCTGATCATACCCCCCCATTAAATTGACCAAACCGTAACACGCGTGCCCCACCATTGATTCCAGGAACTTGTCCATGCGCGGAGGCAATGCCACTTCCCGGATAGTGAACGAGTTAAGCCGCTGCAGGTCGTGAACAATCCTAAGCAACTTCCCGTCCTGTTTAACAACCACAAAAATTGGGCTAGAGTAGCTTGATGTTGAATGCTCGTACAACCCCATCCTCACACACTCCGGGACCAGTTCCAAGAAGGGTTCCTGCACGGTCCGAGGGATTGGAATTGGCTTGATTTGCCAGGGCTTGCGGGGCACTGTGGGGATTACATAGGGGTCGCCAACCTTGCCCTTCAGCAATCTGCGCTCATCAGGCCCGAAGGCAAGGGCCTTCTTGCAGAGCACCAACACCAATGCTAACAAATCCTTCTCCTCCGTACTCAACCACCCCGCCAGCCCAAAATTCAGCGCCTCAATTTTCTCGTCCGTGATCCACGCCAACTGCGTTACCCACCCAAACTTCCTCAACAGACTCACCCAGGGATCCCAAGACCAGGAGATTGGCCTCAGAGGCCCGTTCAGCCCCTGCGGCATGGGCTTGTTCTGGCGCTGGAACTTTCGCGCCACAGGCTTGTATCGCCCTGCGTTGCACCTAACCATCCTCACGCGCCCGCCATTGTCTTCATGAATCCTGGAAACAATCAACCCGTGGCTCTTGCCTTTGCTCACCAGAGTGGCACTATGGTAGGGGTTTTGAAACACAGTACCTCCCGGTGGTGCATACTGAGGAAAGGGACTTACTTATCCCGCTTGAGCCCTTCGCGCACTTCCTTCCACCTTTTGCTCCTCCCTAGTTGACCGCCCACACAAGGCCAGAGCTTGCCCCGCGCGGTACCCACGGTCGACTAGGGAAAACCCTCTGCAGGGTGGCCCTCCCGGTTGTCCCCACCGTTGGACTCTGCCTCTTTGCCAACCGCTGCCGATGGCACCCATTTCCCCTTCCTGTGGTCGGAGATTGTCGTCTCAAACCTTGCCCCGGATGTGTCTTCCACCGTCAGCCCCTCCATCCCTTCCTCCGCGTTGAACGTCATTCGGGCCCAGAATCCAAACATGAACGGCCGACCCAAAATCACGTCACCGCACTCGACCAAGAGGAACAACAATGGCTTCCAAAACCTTGCAACCTCTACCTCTTCTTCCTCCACCACCCCATCTACCCAACATTCCCCCCCATTAAGCGCCCGCAAATCCATAGCACACTTCCTCCGCACCAAGCCCAACTCATCCACCAGTTTTGACGGGAGCAGGTTGACCATTGACCCGCTGTCCACCATTGCCCACACTTTCCTTCCCGCAATCTTCAGTGAGAAATAGGCAAGCGGCACCGACACGGCTTTGGATTGGCACAACTCCCGTTCTGCTTCCTCCGTCACCGCATTCATGCGCTGCACTGTTTCCGGGATCCTGCCGCCCCTGTGCTCCTTCAGCGCCTGGACCATTTCCTTGACAACCACCGTAGAGACCGCGACCAGCTCCCGTAGTGTGAGAGGTATTGGTACCTCACTCCCCATCACTCGCCAAACAATTTCCACGGCCTCCCTTCTTCCTTGAGAGCTGATTGCGGACGCGTTGCCCCCCAACCCTTGCGCGAAAACCCTTGGAGCTTGATTTAATGGCCGCTCCTTGGCATCCACGTCCATCCTTTCTGACACGATCTGCTTGTTTGCAGCCAGCGTCCTAACTTCCGCCTCCACTCGCGGTGCCCGCCACGTTTTGGGCCCAGTGACAATCCCAAGGGACACCTGAGCGGCCCCTGTGGGTCGGGCCCTCGCCCTAACCTGCTCCACTGGCGGTGGCTGACCGGCCCCCAGGTCCACCGTTTTGCCCAACGGCAATATGTAGGTCCCCCGGATGCGCAAACCAACCCCTTGTTCATGTCCTTGGTCAGATCCGCGCAACCAGACTTCCAATGACTTTTATCGCCGCAATAAGTGCACTGACAAACCAAAAACCCCCCTTTTGGTCCGCTACTGGGCTGAAAGCCCCCTCTTGCATGGGGCCTCAGATCGCGCAAGAAAGCGGGAGGCGGAGCCCTTGGCTGGGCCGCCATCCAATTCATGAGTATCCGCAAGTCCCGTAGCATGTCTGTTACCTCGTTCACCGGTACTCCCATTGACTGCAAAGGGGCCACGGGCCTTTCCGTTGCTGGCGGATCCGCAAGCTGTACCAGCCTTGGGGCCGGGATGGAAAAGGCCGTTGGCTTCCTTGAACTTGCCGGGAACAACTGGGCCGTATCCTTGATCAGCTCTTCCAAGTAAATCTCGCTCTTGACCGCCTGGTTGATTACGCCCAGGCTCGGAAGGAGAGCGACGCTCCCATCCACTGACCGCTTACCAACCCGCGCTCAAATAGGTAACGCTGGACCCGCGCGCGAACTTGCGGCGCAAGCCCGCCTAGGAACAATTGCTTCATGGCCCCTTTCTGACCCGCCACCACCTGGTTCTTTTCTAGGTAAATATAAATTTGGTCAAACTGGGACTTGTACTTGGACAGATCGCTCCGTTTCCGCACCCCACCTTGGGAAATTGCCTCACCCGCCACTCGCTTGAAGTCTGTCTCCCAAAATCAGGGCTCGCGCTTCCCCCACCTTGCCATCACCTTGCCCCAGAGTCTTCCCCAGTTGCAAGCCTCGTACCCTTCCATATCCTCCACGTCCTGGAGCGCATTCTTGTCCGCAATGAAGAGAACAACCGTGCGGACCTTGTCCTCACCCATCGCATTTTTGGAGTCTGCGATATCCTCAAATCTTGCCAGAAAGTGCCCAATGTCCGCGGTGTCAAATTGGAGGTGAGGGAAGTTCTGCGGCCTAAGCCACAGCCGTTGCGGAACTTCAGCCGCCTCCGAAGGCTCCAACCAAGGAGGAGCAAAACCACCGGACCGAGTAGTTGGCGGTGGTGGAGGTGTTGGCCCGCCAGCTCCCAGCCGGAGAGGGAACGAGGGTGGAGCATTTGATCCTGGAGTAGTTGTGGGCAGCATTGCACACAATAGCTTCAAGAGACCTAGACAAAAGATTAGTTCCCGGCCAGACCCCCAGATGTGGAAACCAAAGGGGCAACACCCCTAAGGTTGTCCTTGAGTTCTGGAAATTATTGATCTAGGCATCTGTAAGGAGGTTGGATGCAATGAGTTCTTAAGTGTAGTGAGATAAAAGAGAGATAATGAGATGTATTCTTCTTCCTCCAATCCTTCCTCTTCCTTTCCTTTCCTTCGCAAATTGGTTGATTGATTGATCAATCAATCATAACCCAACCCAGAGTTGAGGGTGAGGACTTGGATCCCCCCCTTCAACCCTAACCTAAGTACAACCACAAATGCAAAAGAACAATGAAACACAACCCCTAAGCACAGAAACCTAGCCCAACCCTTCCCATCCATTCCTTGCCCCATAACCCGTGCCCCTCAATATCAACGTATGCCCGGTTTGTCCTTCTCATGGCGCGGCGGAGGGCCCTACTTGGAGTCCCCCAGTTTGCCCGCCCGCGCCCGTCTGCGGACCTCACAGTCCGCAAGTTGGCCAGCGCGCGCCTAACCCCCAATTTCCCCGCCCTTGCCTTCCGGACTATCCACCCGCAAGCTTGGTCGGGCCGGCTCCATCACTTGGTCCGCTTTTCCTTGGCTGGTCGCGGCCCAGCGCCCTTGGAGTAGACCCAACCCCCACCTGGTGCTGAGCCCCGCAATTCCTACTGCTGAGCCTGCAGTGGCTGCTGCTGAGCTCTCAGCAGGCACTGCTGAGACCGCGCGCACCCAAATGCTGAGCCCGACCTACCCAACTGCTGAGCCCATAGCCCGCAACGCAGCTCTTGACCCAAGGTTATAAATAGGACACCACAACATCCTAACCAAACCTCTTTGATACATGAAGGTTATACAGGCTAGGGCTCAACTACACCTGACCTCCGGGGAATCTAGGAGGAGTGTGACGTAGAGATTCCTTGAGCTACCCAATCTGACACGGATTGCAAGTCCAAGTTACTGCAGCTATGCGAGGAGTCCTGTTCTGCCCTGCGCACCAGTCAAGTCTTCCTTCCCCCTTTGTTGTCCTTTCTTCTCATCATCCCCATCCTTATCTGGATCCCTCCATTGCACCCAATCCTTTCCCTCCAGTCCTCTCAGTCCAACCGACCATCAACTCCACTCACTACGTTCTGTAACCGCCAAACCCATATCCATCTCACCTAGGTCCCCAGAACACTAACAAAACCCCCTTGGTGAAGATTGAAGCCTCCAGGAGGAGCCAGTACGAGACTCAAGAGGAGCCTGACTCTCAGTACTACACCAACTCCTGTCTGAAATTTATCAACCAAGAGAGCCTGTAGTGTACAAGATTCAGGTAACCTATCTCCCGTCCCAACTGTCATAACTCTCCTCTACCTATAATCTCACGTATGACTGAATCTGCTACTATCATTTCATGTCCATAGGCTATACTGCTACAATAGTTTATATAAGGATTGAAATAAAGAGACTTGTGATCTAAATTCTCATGGAGAACCCACTGGTTCAGAAGGCAGGTAGTAAAGGTTTCCTCTCCAATATCCTACTCCCGTGGGTGGATTTAGGAATCTTATTTCCTCTTTTTGTCAAATGTTGCACCTTTTTGAAGTGAAGATGAGGGCAAAACCTAGGTCACATAGACCCGCAACCAAAATAAGAGGTTCATGCAGGGAGGGGAAGACCAGATTTTGGAGCTGTTGGTTCTTGGCAAAAGGAAGTTGCATACAACTGCAGTGGGTTGATTTAACAACGGAGTGATCTGCTAGTTGTACTGGAGTCTTGTCAAGCTTTGGATGCTGTACTGACAAGATGTTGGGAGCATGGAGATGGAGCAGCCGGAGTCCAAATTGGCGTCCACTTGGGATGTGGTCAACAGGCATGTGGGGTGAGTGATGGCTAAGCCAGCGGTTACCTTGTATGCTGATCCTGAGTAATACAAATTGTCTTTGCTAGGTGGGTTGCCTTTGGAGTTGATAATTGGAGTGGCCATTGTTTGTCCTGCCCTTGCGGGCTGCTTTTGTTTTTTGACGGGCTTCTTTTGAAGCTGCTGGTTGGAATCTGATTTCCTAGATGTTTTGAATTCATTCAGTACTTGGAAAGTGTTATGACAATTATTCAAGTTGTGGCCGTCCAGGTTGCAAAAGTAGCAGTGTTTATTGGAGCACTTGTTGGGGTGGGATTGCTTTGATTTTGCCGACAAGCCCAATGCTTCTACTTTGGTTTGAGACTGACAACAAGTGGACTTGTTTTTCAAGGCAGTGACTACCATTTTGAATTTTATTCTATCCTGGTTCATGAGGGATGACACGCTATGTAGCCAATCTTGCGGGATGGAGCTGAGTAGGGCAGCTTTGTGCACGTTGTTGGAGGTCAGGGGATTTTTGCGGGTGATGAGCAAGTTGAGACGTTTGTGGTACCTGGCCATGGTTTTGATATGGGCATTGATTTTGTCTCCGTCCATTTTGGTGAGGAGGAGTTTTCTGAGCCAGTAAACCCAACTACCTGTTGTTTGATCTTGATGGGTTTGACTAAGGGCAAGTCACATACCGCAAGCATCCCTACAATGTTCTCAAACATATCTGAGATTTGGTGCGTCTATTGCTTGCGTGATCAAAGCGCAGAAAAATTTCTTGTCATTTGTCCAGGTAGGTGTAGGATGATCCGGTTGAGGATTATCAATGATGTACTCTAGTCCGGCAACCTTGAAGTACAATATTACAACAAATTCCCAGTCCAGGTCATTATTTTCTGAGCCTGGGAAGTTGAGGATGGTTATTTTGGCGCTTGAGAGCCTGTTTGGAGATGAGGTAAAGGTGTCTGAACATATGTTGATCATATTGGACATTTTTGGTTTTAGGAATGAGGATGAGGATGAGGTTATCTAAGTTGAGGTTGCTTTATTTTTGAGCATACGGATCCTTTAGAAAGTTTAGCTACAGGAGGTAGCGGAGCTCTGGGCTAATAACCTGATGAGGTTGACTGGGGCAGAGTGAGAAGAATGCGGAAGGATAAATTGCATGTTTTAGAGAGATCATCATGTAAGAGAAATAAGAAGAATAATAAGAAGAATAACAAAAAGAATAATAGAAAGAATGATGAAAAAAGGAACATACATCGGGCAGAGTGAGAAGGATGCTGAAGGATGAGGAAAGAGTCCTTCCGTGAATCAGAGCTGCCCCAGGTATACCATACAAAGTGTGACATGTGCTTGACATGTGTGTGGTATACTAGATACAAGAGTCTTAACACAACATGGACGTCCCCAGAATGTCCTGCAATGTCCCCCACCCATGCGGTAAACCTGGAAAAAATGCGGTTTTTGGAGGTTTTCAAAAAAAAAAAAACGGGGGGATAGGGGGGCATCTGAAACCCCTGTAGAATAAATCCTAAAATTTTTGCCATTTTTAAGGCCTTCAAAAATGCCCCCAAAAAACTGAAAAAAAAATGCTCCATGCCTCAAATTTTTTCACATTTTGAATATTTTTCTTTTGATCATTTTGATAAATCTGAAGTCACAAAAAGTTTTTGAATACAGCAGGCCATTCAATTACAATTTTTTTGGAATTTTACTACTTCATGTTCCCGCCAGAAAATGGGATTTACATAAAAAATGAGACATTATTTTCAATTCTTTTTTATTTTATTTTTCCATGAGATTTTCCAAATTTTCAGTTTGAAGTATTTTAGTTGGCATTTTGAAGGGCTCATCAAAATTATTTGGGGATTTTTAGGATTAATTATTTGGGTAATGTTAAATTCATGGCTCCAACCATGTGGTAGTTGTGTAGGGCCCTACACAGCTGAAATGAGCCGTGGGGGCCCCAAGACAACTACAAAGGGCTGTTTCAAACACGCAAGACCCCTGGGGGGTTGTGTAGGAGCCATGTAACCCCCAGAAGTTGTGTCGGAATTTTGGGCACGCCCTGGACCATTAAGTTAGGGACAGTTCTTCCACCTGAACTGTTACCATTGGGTTACAAATTGTCTTTAGAGGCAATCAATCTTGTTAGGGAAAAATTTGAGAATTTCAAACGTGATCATGATGGCAAAGTCCGCACCAAGTCATATTTCAAGACTAAGGGTTTTCCCTGTTCCCACCAAATAGGTGACCATCTAGCATTCAGAGGATCCGTGGTACCCAAAGATGTTCATCCTCAGTGGAGGTTCAACTATGACCCTTGTAGTTCCTGTTCTCTAAGTTGGCTTAAGTTTCATTGTTCAAATCACTATGTGATTAATGCTTTTTGATTAATTAATCCTAATTCACTAATGGTTGATCTGTTTGAATTTTTCCAGTGCAATGCCAATGGAATGCTAAGCATTACTCAGTTATGTGAAAAAGACAATGCAATGATCTTGGATCTCCATATCATGGGCAAAGCAGACTATTAAAGTAAATCATTCAGAAGATTAAAAAATATAAATTGAAGCCAAGACTTGAACCTGAAGTCTTACAATCAAGTAGGGGCCGGCCAAAATTGATAGATAGGCGGCAAGAACCATCTCAGTTTGAGATTGTTGAAAAACAGCTCAAGGGGGGAAAAAGAACTAGAAGGGCTCCAAAAAAGACAAGTCAAAAGTTTGTAAGTCTTTTTTTTGGGAAATGTTCATTTTTTTGTTTAATGAACCTAGTTACTAACTAATGATGAATTGTTAGTCAAAGTGGGCAGAATCTGAACCTGAATGTCATAGTTCAGAGGAAGAGACTGAAAGTGAATCAGGAACACTTAATTTGGAATCAGAGTCCTCTTCAGAGGAAGAGAACATGCAGCAAAGCTCAACCAAAAGCTCATCTTTGGTGAGTTTTCATTTCATTGATCCAATTAAAGAATTGAATACTAATTTAGTTTTAATGATAGGAACCAAACGTGAAATACCTCAATCAAATAACCAAGAAATTCCATAAGTTCTTGGTTGAGGTTTGGGATCCAACTGGAGATGGGAATTGCGGATTTATAGGCATTGCTAAATCTCTTGGTTATGAAAAACATGGTTGGTTTAAAGTTAGGAAGGAAATGATTGAAACATTAGAGAAACATAAAGCATGCTACATTGAGATGCTTGGTTGTTCAAAGGAGGTTGAAAATATTAAACAAAGAAATGATGTTGAATACATCAATGAAAAGATTCCCTCCTCAAAATGGCTGGCTAAATTGGACATGGGTCAAATCATAGCAGATACATATTCCAAACCTATATGTTTCATTTGATTGGAGTAATGTGATACTTATAATCCAATTAAAAATGGTGTTACTGATAAATCAGATCCAATGTTCATTTCCTTTTTAAACAATAACCACTAGGTTCTATTAGTACTTGAGGGAGAAATGATTCCAATCCCGCCCATTTGAGCAAAATCACATTCCTTGATTTATAAAAAAGCCTCTGGTTGGGTTGATCATCTCAAAGATCAACTGCATATGTATTCCAGATTACAATGAACTTTGACTTCATTTCATCTTTGGGTTTATTATAAATTGTAATTCTAATGCAGCTAAGAGTTCTATTAATATAAATTTTTATCACATTTTGAACATCGTTATGTTGAGTGTTTTGAGTTATCATCATTAAATTGTGTGTTTTGAATGAAAGTTTAATGGTAAGTCATTTCAACTGTTGTTGGGCTGATTCCATCACAAACTTAACTTATGTTAAGCTTGGGATGGGATCAGCTTAACATAAGTTGAACTTTTTTTTTTTTGAAAATTGCTAAATTCATGGCTACAGAGCCGTGTGGCATGCTACACAGCTCAAATGGGCTGTGTGGCATGCTACACGTCTCATTTGAGTTTTAAAGAACGCTAAACAACTAAAATCAAGTTGTGTAGCCTCCACTAAATCATAAAAAAGAAATAATAAATCATAAATTATGAATTATAAATTATATATAATAAATAATAAATAATTAATAATTAATAATAAATAATAAATAATAAATAATAAATAATAAATAATAAATAATAAATAATAAATAATAAATAATAAATAATAAATAATAAATAATAAATAATAAATAATCAAAAAAAATAATAA
The DNA here is from genome assembly GCA_025617555.3 of Puccinia polysora. Classification (NCBI taxonomy): domain Eukaryota; kingdom Fungi; phylum Basidiomycota; class Pucciniomycetes; order Pucciniales; family Pucciniaceae; genus Puccinia; species Puccinia polysora. The sequence goes on from CM062615.1 coordinate 52,305,175, forward strand.
ATGATAAATAATAAATAATAAATAATAAATGATAAATAATAAATGATAAATAATGAATAATAAATAATAAATAATAAATAATAAATAATAAATAATAAATAATAAATAATAAATAATAAATATTAAATAATAAATAATAAATAATAAATAATAAATAATAAATAATAAATAATAAATAATAAATAATAAATAATAAATAATAAATAATAAATAATAAATAATCAATAATAAATAATAAATAATAAATAATAAATAATAAATAATAAATAATAAATAATAAATAATAAATAATAAATAATAAATAATAAATAATAAATAATAAATAATAAATAATAAATAATAAATAATAAATAATAAATAATAAATAATAAATAATAAATAATAAATAATAAATAATAAATAATAAATAATAAATAATAAATAATAAATAATAAATAATAAATAATAAATAATAAATAATAAATAATAAATAATAAATAATAAATAATAAATAATAAATAATAAATAATAAATAATAAATAATAAATAATAAATAATAAATAATAAATAATAAATAATAAATAATAAATAATAAATAATAAATAATAAATAATAAATAATAAATAATAAATAATAAATAATAAATAATAAATAATAAATAATAAATAATAAATAATAAATAATAAATAATAAATAATAAATAATAAATAATAAATAATAAATAATAAATAATTAATAATAAATAATAAATAATAAATAATAAATAATAAATAATAAATAATAAATAATAAATAATAAATAATAAATAATAAATAATAAATAATAAATAATAAATAATAAATAATAAATAATAAATAATAAATAATAAATAATAAATAATAAATAATAAATAATAAATAATAAATAATAAATAATAAATAATAAATAATAAATAATAAATAATAAATAATAAATAATAAATAATAAATAATAAATAATAAATAATAAATAATAAATAATAAATAATAAATAATAAATAATAAATAATAAATAATAAATAATAAATAATAAATAATAAATAATCAATAATAAATAATAAATAATAAATAATCAATAATAAATAATAAATAATAAATAATAAATAATAAATAATAAATAATAAATAATAAATAATAAATAATAAATAATAAATAATAAATAATAAATAATAAATAATAAATAATAAATAATAAATAATAAATAATAAATAATAAATAATAAATAATAAATAATAAATAATAAATAATAAATAATAAATAATAAATAATAAATAATAAATAATAAATAATAAATAATAAATAATAAATAATAAATAATAAATAATAAATAATAAATAATAAATAATAAATAATAAATAATAAATAATAAATAATAAATAATAAATAATAAATAATAAATAATAAATAATAAATAATAAATAATAAATAATAAATAATAAATAATAAATAATAAATAATAAATAATAAATAATAAATAATAAATAATAAATAATAAATAATAAATAATAAATAATAAATAATAAATAATAAATAATATGTTAAAATATGTACGCACTTACGCGGGTGCTACGTATAAGTGTAATTCAAATGGGATGCACAAATGGGCCTCTGAGGCCCATTGGACACACACACGGACCATACGGGCCCATGTGGATGTTACAGAGTTGGGGAAACTGGCCTCAAAACGCGTGAAATAGACCCATTGGTACACGGGCCCTAACGGGCCCGATGGGGTATATGGGCAAATACGGCCAGATGGGCTTGTATAGGCATAATTGGGCCCAAGGTTTATTTTGGACATACTTGGCCAGACGGGCTGGCCCGCAAAAGTAGTCTTTTCTCACAATTCGGGCTTGGGGCGGCCCATTAGGGTTGCCGCCCGTGTCGCGGCCCGCTCGGGGCCGCTGCTCGCGTCGCGGCCCGTTCGGGGCCGCCTGTGTTCCTCGGCACGGCCCACGCGGGGCCCGACGGCCAGCGCGGGGCTGTTGCGCGGCCAAGGGATCCCGCGCGGTGCAATGCCGCGCGGGCCCGGCTGGTCGCGACCGGCGACCAGCGCCGCGGAGCTGGGGCTCGCGGCCCCGGCTCGCTCCCCCCTCCCCTCGCTCGCCGTCGCGAGGGAGAGGGGGCAGGCTGGCTGGGTTGAACCAGCCAGCGACCGGCCGCAACGAGGCGGTCGGTCAGGGCAGGGGGGACCTGACCACCCCCTTGCCCAAGGAGGTGGCGGCGCCGGCCGCATGGTATGCGACCGGCAGGTGGGGGGGATTTCATCACCCCCCCGCCATCGTAGCGAACTAAGCGCGAAGGGGCGCTCTCCCCCCCCCTTTACCGAGGGGGAGGAGCGATGGGCCTGGGGGGACCTGACCACCTCCCAGGCCAACTTTCTGTGACGACGCCCTGGGGGGTATCGACCCCCAGGGCCCCTGGTGAGGGGATTTGACCGCCCCCACCAGGGATTTGTAAGAGATAGAGGGGGGGACAGCATTTCCGCTGGTCACACCCCCCCATGTGAGGATGAAACCGGACCCAGGTGAGCCCTGGGTCCCACCTGGCCCATTTCAGGGGCCAGGGGCTGGATGCATGAGGCAACCAGCCCGTAACAGGGGTAATGATGCCATCAGGGCCGGTTGTAATAGACAACCAACTAAGGGACTGAACAGCAATGGGCTGGTTCAGCCCCGTAACGGTGGAAACACAAGAATGGACCGGAATAGTCTGGTTGTAAGGGTTCAGGGACTAATGCCATGTGGGCTGATGCAGTCCAAACCAAGTAACAAGGCCTGTAGAGCCTGTAGAGCTCTTTTGGGGCGGAAAATTTGCCCTTTGGCTTGTTGTATCATGGGCTCACAAGAGGCCAATCTTTTGTACTTAAGGAGCTCTTCTCCCTGCTGTTTTCCATCATTCATTCATCATCCAATCGAATTCATCCAACATATTGCCCCATTGTGAGAGCCCCATTAGCCATTATTGACACACAGTGTCCAGCATTTCTTTTGCTTTAAATACTGCTCATTTGCCTAAGCTAATTGCTGGCCATAATTATAACATAATAAATAATAAATAATAAATAATAAATAATAAATAATAAATAATAAATAATAAATAATAAATAATAAATAATAAATAATAAATAATAAATAATAAATAATAAATAATAAATAATAAATAATAAATAATAAATAATAAATAATAAATAATAAATAATAAATAATAAATAATAAATAATAAATAATAAATAATAAATAATAAATAATAAATAATAAATAATAAATAATAAATAATAAATAATAAATAATAAATAATAAATAATAAATAATAAATAATAAATAATAAATAATAAATAATAAATAATAAATAATAAATAATAAATAATAAATAATAAATAAAAAATAATAAATAATAAATGATAAATAATAAATAATAAATAATAAATAATAAATAATAAATAATAAATAATAAATAATAAATAATAAATAATAAATAATAAATAATAAATAATAAATAATAAATAATAAATAATAAATAATAAATAATAAATAATAAATAATAAATAATAAATAATAAATAATAAATAATAAATAATAAATAATAAATAATAAATAATAAATAATAAATAATAAATAATAAATAATAAATAATAAATAATAAATAATAAATAATAAATAATAAATAATAAATAATAAATAATAAATAATAAATAATAAATAATAAATAATAAATAATAAATAATAAATAATAAATAATAAATAATAAATAATAAATAATAAATAATAAATAATAAATAATAAATAATAAATAATAAATAATAAATAATAAATAATAAATAATAAATAATAAATAATAAATAATAAATAATAAATAATAAATAATAAATAATAAATAATAAATAATAAATAATAAATAATAAATAATAAATAATAAATAATAATAATAAATAATAAATAATAAATAATAAATAATAGATAATAAAAAATAAACAATAAAAAATTAAAAATTAAAAATATAAAATAAAAAATAAAAAATAAAAAATAAAAAATAAAAAATAAAAAATAAAAAATAAAAAATAAAAAATAAAAAATAAAAAATAAAAAATAAAAAATTAAAAATTAAAAATTAAAAATATAAAATAAAAAATAAAAAATAAAAAATAAAAAATAAAAAATAAAAAATAAAAAATAAAAAATAAAAAATAAAAAATAAAAAATAAAAAATAAAAAATAAAAAATAAAAAATAAAAAATAAAAAATAAAAAATAAAAAATAAAAAATAAAAAATAAAAAATAAAAAATAATAGATAATAGATAATAAAAAATAAACAATAAAAAATTAAAAATAAAAAATAAAAAATAGAAAATAGAAAATAGAAAATAATAAATATTAAATATTAAATATTAAATATTAAATTATAAATTATATGGATTATTTTACGGGCCCTACACGACTCCAACAGGCTGTGTGGGGCCATTTACACGGCTGCCACACTATGGAGCCGTGTACAAGGCTCCCACATGGCTGGGGCTGTGAATTTAACATCACCGTTTTTTTGGTGTTTTTACTTTAGAGCTCATCAAAAGACTTGTTTTTTTTGGGCACTTTTACTTTAGGGCTGGTCAAAATACTTCTTTAATTTTTGGGAACTTTTACTATAGGGTAGTGATGTTGAAATTACTTTAGAGCTTGTCAAGTTACTTGTCTTTTTTTTGGGTTTTTTTACTTGAGGGCTTGTCAAGTTAATTGTCTTTTTTTTGGTGTTTTTAGTTTAGGGCTGTTCCAGTTACTTGTGTTTTTTTGGATCTTTTTACTTTAGGGCTATTCCATTGGATTGTGGCAGTTTTTTTTGTTTTTTATTTATTTACTTTTTTTTTAAAAAACCAAAAAATGAACATGCTTTTATTTTTTTGGTTGATTTCTGTTTTTTTGGAAGGTTTATTTAGTTTAACAGTTGTGTTAGTACCCTTTCATTCATTTTCCCTTTTTTTTCTCACCGCGGTCTGTTGCCGTGTGGGATGCCACACGACTTCACTTGAGCCGTGTACAACTCCACACAGCTCAAATTTAGTTGTGTGGAAGTCCACAAAGCGGCAGACTGGGCTGGGTGGTCTGCACAACTCCATGAGTCATGGGAGGTTTTACACGGCCCAAATTGGACCATTTTGCTTGCCACACAGCCCAATTTATACCGTTTGCACAGCTCAATGAGCCGTTAATTTAAAATTACCCTAATTATTAACCCAAAAAAAAAATTGATGCATCCACAAAAATAATTGGAAGTGTCTGTTTTGGGGTGCATTTTGACTCAATTTCTGATACTATTTTTATTCTTTTTACGGAAAAATGAGTTTATTATTAAAAGGCCCTTCAAATGTAACATTTCAAGCTCGTATTCTCTCTTTATAACATAAATTTATTTTTTCCATATTTTTTGGAAATTTCTTTGGCCCTCAAATGTCTAACCTCAAAAGCCATGTTCAAACCCCTTTTTGGGGTAGGTCCGCATTTTTGGGCTCTTCTATATGAATAATGTGATATTCAATATGATTTTTAATTATTTCCTTTCTCCTCCTCACCTCTTTGGGTGGTCCAATCCTCTTAACAACGCAAAAATTACCTTTCAAAATCCCAAATCCACTCCACAGCACACCATCATCACCACCATCACCAATCATCACAGCTCAACACCAATCAACCAATTACACATTACTACTCAACACAGCTCAACCAATCAAATTCAACACTCCACCCCTACTGAATAGAACCCCCTGAATCCAAAAAAATTAATTAAAAATAAAAAAAATGAAGTCCTCATAAAAAAAACCTCTCAAAATTAAAATCCCAAAAAAACAATGTCTGAAAAACACATCAACTCACTTTTACTATCTGCCTCTGCTGCTTCTTCTTCTGCTCCCCCATCTGCATCTGCTGCCTATCCTTCTACTGATTCAACTGATTTATATCACCCCTATGATTTCACCCCTTTGGCTCCTCCACCTGAATTATCATATCATTCAAAGGGGGAACTTGTGGATGCTGTTAAACAGTGGGCTGAATCCTATGGATATGACATTTCCACCAAATTCTCCAATACTAAAGAGCAAATATATACTTGCCAATGTAAGAAATCTGGGGAATATAAACCCAATTTGGATAAAAACAGACTTTCATCAACTAGAAAAAAAAAATTTCCCTTCAAATTCTCTGGAAGCTTTTGCAAGAAGTCTGGTCTTTGGGAAATAAAAATCCAATTCCCTGATCATAATCATCCACCATCAACTAATCCATCCACCCATCCAGTTCATAGAAGGATTCAGGGTGATAAATAGGATATGGTCAATTATTCAACCAAAGCTGGGATTCCTCCCCTCAGAATTCTTAATTCCTTAATGCAGTCCTCAAATTATCCTGTTCACACAACCCTTAGTAAAATCTTTTTAAAAAGATCAAAAATTAAAAAAGAAAAACTGGAAGAAAAATCACCCATGGAAGCTTTAATAATTGAATTAAGAAACCCTTCTTTCACATATTAAATCAATAATCAAAATGGTCATATTAGTTCTTTATTCATTTCTCACCCAGATTCTATCCAATTAATCATACTTTTTCCATCAGTATTGATGATGGACTTTACCTATAAAACCAACAAATCTTCAATCCTCTTCTTCACATTTTTGGGCTTAACAATTGTTCTAGAACATTCTCTGTTGGTTTCTGTTTCCTCTTGAAAGAAAGAAATGAAGACTATAAATGGGGTCTCCAACAAATTCATAAATTATTAGAACATGAAGAACCCAAAGTCATTGTGAATGACAAAGAGAAAGCCCCAATTCATTCCATTGAAACTGTATTTCCCACCTTTCACCATTTACTCTGTTTCTAGAATATCTTAAAAAACATTCAAACACCTGGTAGAAAAAACTTTATATCTGAAGAAAAATGGATTATATTTGGAAAACACTGGAATATTCTGGTCAAATCCAAATCTGAAAATTCTTATCAAGATAATTTTACCAAACTGACTTTAATCTGGAATCCCCCTACTTTTGACTACCTTCTTGAAAACTGGCTTCCTCTAAAAACAAAACTTTTTTCACATGCTGTAAACAAGAACCTGCATTTTGGAAATACCAGCACATCTAGAATAGAAAGGCTTCACTCTTATGTCAAAAAATTTATCACAACTTCTTCTGGTTCCTTCTTTAATGTGGTTCACCAAATATATCATTCAGTTTCAATTCAACTCCATGAAAATGCCATTGAAAATTCTCAGAAAGACTTCAAGAACTTTATTGGTCTCCCATATTGTGTTGAACACTTCTCAGGATAAATAAGTCACTATGCTCCCAAGATTGTGCATTCATTTCACATTTCAGCAGAGAAATCAACCACCTTTTCTTATTGTGATTATTCTCCTTTCATGGGAATTCCTTATGTACACAAAGTGAAGAAGGCAAATCTCAAGAAGCAACAATTTTTCCTTGATGATTTTCATCCCCAGTAGCATGTCAAACCTCCTATTGCAGTATGTTTTCTTTTCTTGGAGAAAAAAATAATTCAAACAGCAATTTCTGAAGTTTTTTCTTTTATTTTTGAGTTATTCATAGCTTGCTGAGAAGGAGTCATGAAAAAACTTCTCAATCATCTCATAAATCAACTTCCCAATCAACCAAAAAACACTTGTTTCAGAATGAACTTTTTGAAGAATTTGTGAAATTGTGCCCAGGAGAAAAAAATTTCTACCTTGGAGAAATGATCAAAATTTTAAAAGGGAAGTATCAACTGAATCCCATTTAAGAACCCCTATCAAAGGAAGAAAGTAAAATTCAAGGAAGACCCAACGGAGCCCCCAATAAAAGTAAAAGATTTTCTTAGCATTCATCTAAGAGGGATCCATCTGGGTTCAAATATTTTGAAGTACCTAAGAGAAGAGGAAGACTGAGGAAGCACCAAGTGGTTAATTCAATGGTAAGTTTTTTCTTTACATGTTCTTTTATCCCTTTCTGTTGAATTTATTTTAACAGAATATTGTTGGAAATTGTTTTTCTCTAATTTCAGACTCTGAGGAAAAGGAAAGGAGATGAAGACCATGAAAAGGCCAAGGGAAAAAAGAAACAGGAATCAGAGGAAGAGGTGTTTTTTTTGTAATTATGCTAATATTGCATTTTGAAAAGGATGAGTTTATAACAGAAAAGGAATTGAGTGGAGAAGAACTCAAAGATCTTAAAGAATGAGATATAATAAATACAGTTAGTAATTTTCTTTTTGGTTGGGGGGGATCAGAATTGTTTTTATAGTTTCCATTGATTGTCATATTTTCATTTGTTACCCAGAGGTGAGGAACCATCATCCATAAGAAGGTTGTTTCACAGAATTTGAGTCCTGGGAATTTGAAGAGGATCAACAGGAGAAAAAAACAAGATGAAGATGAAGATGCTTATAGGCCACCAGGGAATCAAATCTTTTCTCCCAAAGCCACAGCCTCTGAAATAGAAAATTTCAAAAAATTTCTGAATTAATCTTGCTTTGTGTTTCACTTATTAACCTTTGTTTTTTGGGATGAAGCTCACAAAATTGTCTGATTCACCTTCTGATAACTTTTAAGTAGTGGCTATTGATAAAGTCAGTATGAATTTTTTTTGTTTCATCTAAAATAATACTTATCTTTTTTTCCTTAGTATCAATACAAAAATTTCATTTTTACAATAGCAGCTTTACCACAAATTTCACATTTTCAAGATGTGATGGGAGATCAGAACTGTGGGTTAAGTTCAGTAGCAGTTAATTTGGGCCGTAAATGTGAAGATTGGAGCTCAATATGTCAGGAAATTGTCAAGGAAATGGAATCCAACTCTATCTTCAACCAAGAAAACTTCATGGATCAAGTCTGGGATTAAAATTTTGAAAACAGCAGAAAAAATCTCAACCACACTTCTGCACCTGCCCCTCAAATTGACCGGATGAAACTCCCATTTCATGGTTTCCTGCTTGCAGATACATAAAAAAGGCCTGTGGTACTTTTATCTAAGTTGATTCCATCAACTTATTTGCCACTCAATTCACCTCCAACTGCCAATTCTGAAACATCTCCCATATGTTTAATTATTTTGGAAGATTTTCAGCACATAGTTTCCACCCACTATAATTCTGAACTGTGGCCATCTCCACAATCAGATCCCCTTTGGAATTTTGCTCGCAAGGATTCACAAAAATTGGAAGATTTGATTCATAATAACTTGGAACTTGGTTTAAAGATTTTGTTTCCTTGTAGTAAAAATAATAAAGTAGGAAAAATTAATCTTGATTGAATCATTTTTCTGTTTTTTTTTGTCACTTAATTTTTCATAATTTTTTTACTCATTGATTTAGAGAAAAAAACACCACTTTTGTGTTTTCAATTATGAATTCTTGGGGAAAAAATAAACTACAAAAAGTCCCCAGATGATTTTTTTGGGCCCTTCACAATGCCCACTAAAATACTGCTAACTGATTATTTGGAAAATCTCATGGAACACTAACAAAAAAAACAAATGAAATAATATCTCATTTTTTATGTTAATCCAATTTTCTTGCAGGAAAGTGAAGTACTAAAATTCATTTCAAATTAAAAATGAATGGTTAGCAATATTTGGAAACTTTCTGTCTGTTCAGAATTCTCAAAATGATCAACAAAAAAAGATTGAAAAATTTGGAAAGATTTGAGACATGGAGCTTTTTTTTCAATTTTTTGGGGGAAATTTTGAAGGCCTTAAAAATGGCCAAAACTCTTAGGATTTATTCTACAGGGTTTTGGGATGCCCCCCTATCCCCCAGTATTTTTTTTTTGACAACCCCCAAAAATATTTTTTTTTCAGGTTTACGGCTTGGGTGGGGGATGTTTCAGGACATTGTGGGGACATCCCAACCGCATATTTTCCAGGTTTGGGGGATTGAAAAAGCTAAAACCCTAAGGTGTTGATCTGAGACAACCTTTTCTTGATTTTTATTTTTTAAAGTGAGAAAATTTACGTCAAATGGTTGTGAATGCAATGAAACAGCAGGCTTCCGAGAAAAATCTTAAATCAAAAGGTTGAGATAAAGATATATCAGTGTTGAACTCATTGAGTGATAACTAGATAACTATTGGCGGACTTACCAGAGCATCCACCCAAATGCAAGCATCACCAGCAGTCAAAAGGATATATTTTCTGGGATCATTTGGATGAGTAAAATCTGCATGGACCCAATCAACCTTAGAGTTGACCCTGTATTTTTCATATATTTTGGTCATCAAATTATGATTCATCTCCAGATCCTGATTCATAGTTGGACATGAGGGCTGAAGTTAACTTTTTTTGGGTTATATTAGGGCATATCAAAGTTAAGCAAACCACAAATTTTTCAATGGCGGGTTTCAACCCAAATCTGCCATTTCAAACCCGCTATTAAAAATCAAAAAACCCCACTTATTTCACATCAGGTGTTTCAAAGTTACCTGAAAATAAATTGGTTTTTTCAAATAAATTATATAAAGGCCTTCAACAGCTCAACCATGCGTCATTCCACATCATCACCCCTGGTTTCATCCTCCACCCTTATCAGAACACTTCAACACTCTCATTGCTTCATTGCTATCCTCATCACCTCACCACTCTCATTGCTTCATTGCTTTCCTCATCACTTCATCACTCTCATTGCTTCATCACATCATCACGCTCATTGCTTCATCACTCCATCACTCTCACCCTGTTTTATCACTTTCATCACTTTATTGCTTTCATCACATCCATCCTCTCATCACTTCATCCCCCCTTTCATAACATCCTAACTGTCATTGCTTTATTGCCTCATCAATTCATCCCACTCACTCTTTTTAAATGTCCCCTCAGCAACACTCCCCCTGCAAGTCCAATCAACCAAAGAAAACATCCCCAAGGAACTCAAAATTCAAAAATCCTCCCCCATCAGCTTCCAAAGGCTCAATTCAGCTCAAGAGATCTGATCACATCATCCTGGTAAACTGGCTCAAAATTCCATCCAACTAAAATTATTCCTTTGGATCCAACAATGAAACACAAGTTGGCCAACCTCCATCCTCTAAGGTTAATGGTTATCTCCTGATGGCCAATGAACTCAAGAATAAAACCAAAGGTAGGCTGGATCTTTCATCCAAACATATGTGGGATCAATTCAAGAACTATTGAACCAACTACAAAAAAGCCCACCCAATGTCATTCTCCACCGGCTTTGGTATCACCAACTCCAATAAAGCAAAGGGAATCAACTTGGTGGTTGATAAGTTGGACTCCATTTTTACGTTTTATGTTAAAATGGATGAAATCTTTGGAAAGAAGGCCAATATCACCCCTTTAGACCCTTTTGATTCCCAACAATCAGATTCAGTTGATGCTGAAACCTGGCTGTGGATGCTCAGCCTAGCAATGATGATCCCAATGAAACCTATGAGTGGCCCCAATCTGATGTGGAGGAGGATATTCCAACAACATCAGCTCCAATCATGTCTACATCAGCATTGATCAACAATTCAAAACTTTGCCAAATACTCATGCCAATGGGGACTTCCACATCTTCTTCAAATGAGAGCCATGACTTTCCCACACAAACCTCCTTTGTAAAGGGAAAGCAAAAGGCGTCCAATTCCATCAACCTCAACTCTAATAGCCATCAAAAGCGGAGAAAAACTTCAAATTTTTCTGGCTTTGAGGATATCATGGGGAAGCAAGATTCAAGTAAGTTCATTGATTGAGTTTAATTGCTTTCAAAATCAAGCTCATTCTTATTCCCCTCCAAAAAACAGTGAAATTACAAATATAATCCTCAAAACTTCAATTTGAAAAGGAGAAGTGGGATTGTCAACTTGCTATGGATTTTCAAAAGTGAAAAGATGATAGTTTTTCTCATTAACACAAGTTGGATGCTGAGTGGAAAATTAAACATGCCAAGCTGAGTTTTAAAAGAGGAAAATGAGAAGGATTGAGAGCAAGACTGACTCAAAAAGGAGGGGGAAAGGCTAGCCACAGAAAAAAAATATAGGTTATTGGTAGCCATGGAATGTATTGATAGCAGTAGAACTGTGGATGAAATAAATGAAATTACTCAATTTCTTGGTTTTTTAATGTATTTAATTTGATAAAAATTTTTAAAATAAAAACAAAAAAATTATTTTTGATTGTAACAAAGTTTGAGAGTATTTTTAACACCACCAATGAAAAAATCTTTTTCATTTTTATTTATATTTTTTTTCCTAAGATATATTTTGCCACTGGCCAAGTCCTTTCTTGTTTTTTGAGTTGTTCTATTGAATTGCATGGACATGGCAATCCTAGTATGGGTCGCAGTATCCACTTCAGGAAAAGTACAGTGTTTGTAATTGTTTGCTGCCCAAACCATTTTCAAAATACCCTTTTGTTTGAAATCAATCTCAAAACCCAATTCTGGGAACAAAAATTGGCCATTTTATAATTGATATTCATCCTTGTTGTCAATAAGTTGTCAATTTTATTTTTTGGTTGGGACCACAAGTCAAAAGGAATAGTCAGAGACATCACCTTGGTCAATATGGGGCAAGTTGTAGAAGGATTCTGAGGTGAGAAGTCAAAAGCAGTAAGGCCAGATCCAAATTCCAATGAGGAGAAGGAAGGGATAATGTTTTCCATCATAGCTTCATGGTTGGATTGAACACAAGTTTGGCTAATTTTTGGAACATTTGGCCCAATATATGAGTGACCTTGTCAGACCTAATGTTCAAAAAATAATAATCTTTAGGGGAGGATTTGACAGAATCTTTCTTCAAATATTGTCCAAATTGTTCAGAAGGTTCCATTGATTTTTTCCATCCAATTGCCCACATTTTCCCACCCTAAGATCTTGAGGGACCAAAAGAATTGACAAATTTTTGGATTGGTGAAGGATGTGCAAATTAGTGGCCCGCAAGCTTTGTCAAAGAAAAGTATTTGAATAAAAAAAATGCTGAGACAATATGTCTTATGATTGATCCTTACTCTGAGGCAGAGGAAATGGCACACTTGTGAATTTGAATGAATTGATTAATAAATAGATGGAAAAAATCAGGGAGAAGAGCTCCTTAAATACAAAAGATGGTGCTCATGTGGATCTTATGTAATGACAAGCAAAAGAAAAAATCTCCGCCCCAAATGTGCTCTAAAGGCTCTAAAAGCCCTGTTACTTGGTTTGGGCTTACTCAGCCCACTTGGCATTAGTTCTGATCCCTTTCAACCAGCCTGTACCGGTC
>CM062615.1:52318510-52350412 GCA_025617555.3 Puccinia polysora
AGATGATTGAAGTCATGATTGGATTAATGATTAATTGGAAGGGGTTGGGGTTTCCAGCATCATTGTCAAAACTGATTGGAGAATAGATAAAAAATGTTGAATGATATATGGAGGGATATATCCAATTGGATGTTGAATTTTTTTTTCCCAGGTACATACTGACCATCAAAGGTGGGATAGAAGTTTTGAAGAAAACCTGGGCCAACCCCCCCCCCCAAAAAAAAAGAAAGTGGCAACAATGGATTAAAATTTCTCCTATATACTGAAAATATTTGTTTCTGAACCCTTGATAAATACTGGTGTTGTTTGCCTTAGTTGCATGGAACCTTTTTGTTTCCCCGGTTTTGAGAATGCATGCTGTATATCTGAATGCCCATTTTATTTGAGTATTCAGTTTTTTTTTTTTGGAATGTAATTTCTTTATATCATCCATGTGAATATACATAAATATATCTACTTTTCAAATGGTTTTTTGAAGGTTTCTGCCTTTTCCCTCCATGTGAATATAAATCTATCTGCATGTATTTATAAATAATTTTTGGATCCACTTTTATTCCCCAGTATATGTATCACACAACTCAATGTGAATACATATTTTTGCATGTACTTATAAAACATAATCTGCATGTATTTATACAACATCATCTGCATGTACTTTTACAACATAATTTGCATGTACTTATGGTCTATCAAGTGCGTTTGGGAACCTTGTAAACTTACCTGTTCTTTTTTTGTAAAGTGCAATTGGAACCAAAGAAACCATTATTGGTGCCTGGCCAACCTTTTTGGGCGCCTTTGTAACTGCAACTTGGCTTCTGGTCAAGTGCGTTTGGCGCCTTGTCAACCTGGTTTGGGAGCCAATCAAAGCTTGGCACATTGGCCAATATTTACTTAACTTTTAATGAAAAATTTTCATTTAAAATCTTTTTTTTTCACTTTCATATTTTTAATTTTCTTCAAATGCAATATTCTATTTTTTGTTAAAATTCTACGTACAAATTTTTTTTAAAAAAAAAAAAAAAAAAAAACAAGAAACAGAAAAATACAAAATATAGAGAATTGATGAAAACATTTTCAGGGATCTGCAAACACAGGGCCCATAATAGGCTGCATTTCAAGACAGCATCTATAGTATTTTTTAACATGAGAGAAGAAATTTTGATTTTTTTTTTCTTCATTTATTGCCTCTTGGATGCCAGCCTTGACTTTCTCAACATGCTCAGCTCAAGTTTTGGGCTCTTTTCCTCTAGCATAAAATTTTATTGAATGAAATGAATATTTGATGTGGTTTAGAAAAGGGGAATAGGGGGGTAAAAATTCAATTGAGATCAATTTTGAATTTCTAAAATCCGCTCTCAACTTTTCAAATTGTTCTTCATGGTGGATTGGGGCATTATCCATTATAATGATTGATTCTTGTGGTAATCTTGATGCCAGTGATGAAAGGAATAAGCAGAAATCATCACTTCCTACCCCCTTTGACTTGGTACCATCTGCGTTGAGGAGCTTGTAGTAAACAAAGCCTTCTTCTAAAAGGGCAACAATCAGTGTCACCTGCTTGAAATTTGGAAACAGACTGAGGACAGCAGGTTTCCTTGATGAAAATGAAAAAAATGTAAGTTCATTTGAAATAAAACAAAAACACTTGAATAACAGTAAAAAGATAAAAAAATATAGAACATAACTGAAGAGGCATAGCCACTGGACCTCCATGAATATAGTTTAAAACTAGATTCATCAATGTACAGAATCTTTCTTTCCAAGTTCATTCCGCATCAATTAACGTAATTTTCATGCTGCTCCAGAAGCTTGGGTTTATTCCATGAAGAAAGAATATTTGTCACTTGCCTCCAGGTGATGTTGATATCCTTGAGTGATTTGCTGATTGCTTGTGTAGTAAGTTGAACACTATGCTTTTTTTGAAGAAATTCAACCATCTCTTTCAGGGTAGAGGTTGAATTTTGGTCAATGAACATGAGTAAATTGGTAACCATCTTTTCAGAAAAATTTGATGGTTGTTTCTTACTTATTTTGATGTTTTTGGGATCCTCTTTGATTATCCTTTGAACTTGACAATGCAATATATCAAAGGTTGAGACAGCTTCCTTCTGTGTCATTCCCTTGACCAGGAAAATTGATTGTATAAGTTCCCATACCTTGGGCTTGATGATGGCCTTTGGTTTTCTTCTTGATGTGTAAGTCTTTTATTTTGATAATTCCACATTTCTCCTATTTTTTTATGTGCATTAAGAATCTTTTGATTTTGAAAATTTTGTTTGTTTAATTCTTCAATGTGTTCAGCAAGATCTCTTGCTTCAGCTCTGCCCGCTTTGATTTCAAGCTCCATAGAATTGATTATGTTTGATTTTTCATTCATCTGCATAAAGATGATGAAATATGAGTAATGATTCAAATAAATATGAGAGAATGAATATTGAAGAAAAAACTTAGGTTTATTGAATTATTAAGGTGAGTTGTAATGAGGGGGGTGTGCCAAGCTTTGATGTGGATCAAAAAAATCTTGAGTAGGCATCAACATTTGACCCCTGGGCAAACTACCCTATCAAGCGCCCTGGGCGCCTATGCAACCCCTGACTGGCTCATGACAATTGGGGCTTTACTAGGCGCCCAAAAGCGCTTGATAGACCATATAAAACATAAGTTTTGTGTTCACTTTTTTTCCAAGTATTTCCCCAACTCATGTAAATACATAAATTTGAAGGTATTTTACTGTAAACACTGAAAGAAGAACAATGTAACAGGGGGATGTAAACAAGGAGAAAATATACATTGAAAAATCAAGGAGCAAAAAGATATTTAACAGAGGATAATGGTAGAAAACACTGTGGGTGTAATTTTTTCAACATAAATACCACCTCCTAAATCCATTCCTCATCTCTTGATATCCTAGATTCCTCTGCATATAATAACCATGAGTTTTTTTTTGCCATTACTTGAGAAATTCAACTACATATAATCAACCTGCCATGCTCAGCATAGAAGACATGATTCTTTGATAAAGAATCACAGGTCCATACATTCTCAGTATTTTGACACATCTCATCAGTTAGAGAATGAAACTGTTTTGGAATATCAAGATATAGTAACACAGGTTTTTAAATCAAAACTGATTGATTGAAAATGAGAATACCTCATTTTACAGAATTCCAGTATAGAGATCTGCCTCGTGCTCACAACTTGGTAAGTCTTGACCATGATAACCAACCAAGAAAATCTGAAGAAATTGAAATGTTTTTTTTGTTCAGAGATACCTTATAAAGTCATGAACCAGAGCCAAAGCTTTTTAAAGCAGTAAAAACACACTTGATACATGTGCCATTTAATCTATTGAACATGGAAGCACCTTGAGTTGATAATTTCAGATGCAAGAAGAAATACCCCAAATCCTTTTTTCCCAAAGCAATTTTCAGTAAAAAAGTTTATGTCAAATATAGAATACCCCATATTGAACCTACTTTTTCACTGAGGAGTAATCATAAAATTTTTATTTTTTTGATAATTCCAGTGGGGTACCTTACAATAGGGTGTATCATAGTTAAGAATTTCAACAAATTTAACGGCTGATC
Source organism: Puccinia polysora (assembly GCA_025617555.3). Taxonomy (NCBI): domain Eukaryota; kingdom Fungi; phylum Basidiomycota; class Pucciniomycetes; order Pucciniales; family Pucciniaceae; genus Puccinia; species Puccinia polysora. The sequence goes on from CM062615.1 coordinate 52,322,098, forward strand.
TCAGGCGTATGAATTTTTCTTTTCAAAATTTGATTTGAGTCAGATCAACCCATTGGTTCATTTTTTTTAATAAAACAATATTTTTTGAAAAATTGATGTTTTTCCAGAAATACAAATTTTAAATTTTTCAAAATTTTAACTCTGATATGCCATAATGTGCAAATTTTTTGCAAAGTACCAATGCCACATAAATGTGGAGATATGTGCTGGTATCAATTTTGGTTAAATACCTCTACAAATACATTTATAAGGGTCATGAAATTGTTACTGTTGATGTTGGTGAAAATTTGTATTAAATAAACTATTTATTTTTGCTATTTCACCTGATATTTTTTAATATTTCATTTGAAATTTTTTAATATTTCATTTGAAATTTTTTAATATTTCACTTGAAATTTTTCAATATTTCACTTGAAGTTGTTTAATATTTCCCTTGAAATTGTTTAATATTTCACTTGAGATTGTTTAATATTTCACTTGAAATTGTTTAATATTCCACTTGAAATTTTTTAATATTTCACCTGAAGTTTTTTTCTGTTTCACGTTATGTTTGAAGGCTGGATATTCATCTTTCTGTATAACAAAACTTTTTTTTGAGACAGATGAAGACCTGGATGAATTTCTTCAAATATCAACAAACTCTTCAAAGATAAACATAACTAAAAAATATTCTTCCAAATTTTTCCAAAATAAATGCAATTGATACTTTTTCAATTACCTTTAAACATTCAGAAATTTCATAATAATTTGAATTCCATACAATCAGGGAAGAGTGCAGGAACTTTCAAATTGATTATTCAATCTGAAGAATTGATAATTGTAATCCTGCATATTAAAAAAGGTAGTTTCTCAGATGTTTGTTGAATAATTCTGATTGTGCCACTTCATTTAATAAACTAAGCAACTCAAGGAAATTTCTTATGAAAATTTCATATTTGAATCTTTTTCCAAGTTTTTAAAGGAGGAAAAATCATCATTTAAAACCAAAAATAAGAAGCTGATAAGGTAATTCACCATTTTTAACTAAGAAATTTGTTTGAAATTCTCTTTGAACTTTTTCAGCCACAAAACCCACTTTTAATATGGAACTCTTACTTCAATTTCATGGTGGAAGCTTACAATCATTCTGGGATCAAAAATCAAATGGCCCCCAAAAATTGAATATTAAAATTAGTCAACCAAATTATATTTCAAAACCATGGAAAAGAATTTGTAAAATCTTTTCCTGACTTTCCAAAATTTGATCAAGAAGTAGATTTTACAAGAATTAACAGTAAAAAAATTCTTGAAGAAGAAAAAATTCTTCTACAAATGAATCATATTTTCAAGATATTCATCTTCTTGATAATACAAAGATGCATATATTTCAACTCATAGTCAATTCATTCAATTCTTCTCAGCCCTCTTAGTTATTTATTGATAATACTGCTGGGTGAGATGAAGCAACTTTTGCACCTTTCACAACTGCAAACCAACGGAGAGGCCAGTACTAACCAAAATTCTATGAGACTGGCTGAAAGACCAGTCAATGTTGCAATTTTTATGGTTTCATATACCACTGTGTGACAGTACCCTGGGTTTTAGCGAACTTTTTCCCAAAGGGTATATGGCTGGTGGCACTAAATCATGCACAAATTTTCATGGAGCTGTATTCAGACAAACTCCTGAATGCCATAAGGAGCCATCAAGACTCAGGAGTCTTGCTATTGACTGGCGGAAAGCCCAAAATGTTTAACAGAACAAGCCATTCCCTAAAACTTGTCCTGATTGCAAATTGAACCTGCAAAAGGGTTAGCAATTCTACTGTTGCACCTTGCACAACTGCACAACCACTGATAGGCAAGTCCTAAACAAAATTCTATGAGAATGGCTGAAATACCAGTGAATTTTGCAGTTGTTATGGTGTCACATGCCACCATGTAACAGCACCTATTACTTATAAGAATTATTTTGAGTTGACTGGGAGAATAATTCAAGATCCAATGGATTATAATTTATCTTTTTGAGGAAAATGAAGGGTTCTTAGTGCTGATTTTAGGCAAGTTTTACCTTTTTTTCAAATATGCATGAATTCTCAAATAGTTGATGAAAGTCTGGGGAATTCTTCATTCTGGAGTTATCCTCAAGTTTTCCCCCTCAATTCAAATATCTGTATTGCAGGTGATACGGATTATAATTTTTTTTTACTTGATGTTGAGGATGGTCTTAATTTTATAAAAGATTGAAACAGAAAATTTATGCTTGAACACATGTTAATTGATGAAAATAATGAGGATCATGCTTTCAAAACTATTAATAAACAATTTTTTCCCAAACTTACAAAACCACTATCTTGATACCAGTTAATTGAAGGATTGGTTTATTCTAGGTTGCAAAAATAACTAAGGATACAAGTTAAATTCATTAATTCTGAATTCACTGCCTGGGAATGAGGAAGATGATATCATGAATATTAACCCAAGCCATGTTTCTCTTGAGGAAAACACTAAAAATTTATACCAACAAGAGTTCCTCAATTTATTATTTATTCCAAAATTTCTGCCTCATAACCAACAAATCAAAAGTTCAGACAATCCTGAATGTTAGTATTTATCTTTAAGATCAAGTTTTCACCCATGGGCTTTATTTTTTGCACTATCAATTTTTTGATCCTGAAGCTCAACATGGGAAGTGGTTGAAAAGAAAGCTAAAAAAAATATTTCATTTGAAACTGGTAAATTTTTTTTACCATGAGGTATGGAATGCTATCCAGCGCTAAAACCAAATGCCTATATCTTCATGATGTATTACTTGTTTTAATTACTTATCTTTTGAAATAATTGAACAAATTTTTCCTTTACCTTTGATTATTTTATTTTTTGAATCTGTTGCCCAAATTTTTTGCTTGATGAAAATTATTCAAAAGATATCCCAGTTGTTCAAGTCAATTTTTTATTTATTTCATTGGTTTAACATAAGTTTTTTAATTCTATAAATCACTGAAATAACATACCAAGGTTTTTTTACTTGCTTATCTATTGAAATACTTGAAAAATTGTTCATGCCATTATTTTTTTCTTTTTAATCCATTCCCTTAATTTCCCACTTGTATAAAATTACTCATCATTTGAAAAATATCACATATTTTCATGTTAATTTATTTTATTTAAGGTGGTGTTTGGCTTCCAGGTGTATTTTTAACTGTAACTCCCCCCACCTGCCAAATTGAAGTTACAGGGAGTTATGGGGGGTTAAAGTTAAAGTTACACAATTTTGGGTGTTTGGAAAGCACTGTAGCCCATAAATTGTAACTTCCAGGGAAGTTGCACTCCCACACTCCCCACGCAAAAAAAGGTAACAGAAAGTTACAAGGTTTTTAACTTTTAATTAGCTGTAAATCTCTCCTTTCCTGCCCATTATTGAAGGCTACAGTTAGAAATACACAGGATTTTTGGTGGAGGGGCCCCAGGGACTGATCCAAAGTTACACTTACAAAACTGCCCATGGGTGGATTTGTGACTTGTAACCTAAATTTAAATTTACACGTGGCAGAAAAATGAAGCCTAAGGCTGCTTTTGGACCCACAAAAACTGTCATGAACCATAATTTCAGATATGGATTTATTGTCAAGCACAATTTTGTGCAAAATAAAACATGAACTAACTTCATTTTTGGGTCCAATGTGTTTGGCATCCACAAGCAACATAATGGTGTTGAGGGGAGATTTCATTGGCTTCCACCAGCAACAGGGGATATTTCAAGGGCAAAGGGGGAGGGATAAGTCAATATTTATCAGATAGAGGCTGGAGAGGATATGGAGGATTTGTGTTTATGTACATAAATGACACTACTTTTTGGTCTGGACCAATATGTAGCATTGTGTGAAATTTTGGCCAATGGGAGACCCCAAACCTTCCAAAGCATAATCTACTGTCATTTGGGCTGAAGTTAACTAGTGGATTCCAAACACCCACCATGAAAAGCTATCCAACCTTCATATGCCATCATGAATATCCAGGATTTTCATGATGCTACATGATGGTTTGTGTGGGTCCAAACGCAGCCTATGACATTCCCCAAATTTGAGGGCAAGAGGCTAGTCTAGGGCTGGACCCCAATTGGCTGGGTTTGGTCTGTACCCAATACTCAAACCTGTAGGGAAGGGTATTTTTCTTTCCTCTAGCCATTGGGTATGGCTTGGGAAATTTTTGGGTTGGGAGTTGTTCTTGAAAATTCTTGCAACCAGGTATTGGGTATTCTTATAGGAACGCATGCAATAGTGCAGGACATATCAATGTATCTACATATATATCTTTATATTACTTTAGGCATCTGTGTAGTACAGTAGATTAGTTGTGTATTGAAATTGATCATTTGTTGGAAAAAAACTGTGCAGGCCAAATTTATTGAAACAAGGGTGAAAAATTGGGTTTCAACGATTATCTACCCTTGAACGCCTCAATAACTTGTCAAAGTTGTCATGTATTTTGTTTAGAAGAAGGTATATGCTCTCATAGTTCACAATGCATGATAAAAAACTGAATTTTTATTTTGAAAAAAAAGGGGGCATCTCTGTGAATGTGAAGGGTACTTGACATTAGGCCCGGGATATTTACCCAATTTATTGGTTATTGGGTTGGGCCTTCCATAATGGATACCCAACCTTTGGGTATACCCATGGGCTGGATCTTGGAATTGATTTTTGGGTTGGGTAGGCCTTGGGTTCCAGCCCAAGGCTGATCTACTCTTATAGAAAAATACTGGTTTTTCAGGGGCTGGAAAATACCAATTTCAGCCTTTTAGTGAAAGATAAAATTGCCCCAAGGGGAAAAAATTTCATAGATCAGAGGTAGCTATATATATAACAATCCTAAATATATAATTGGGTTTGTGAGAAACCAGGAGCTCCATAAACATTTAATTTGAAAATATAGATATGAGAGAATTTTATAGTTATGAAACAAACCAGGAAATATTTTTGGTATTGATAGTCATAATATTCCCCCCCTCAAAAAACGTTACCCCAATGTGTAGTAGAAAAAGAATCAAAAAATAAATGAAGAAAACAGAAAATAGACAGAAGTCAATCATGAACATGGGGCAAAAAAAAAAATTGAACAAGGGCCCTCAATCCTCCTCTCAACCAGCCTTTAAATTGTCTTGAAAGAAGATATTACCATCACCAAACAGGCCAAGTCAAGTAGTGCATGAAAACGGCATGACCAGTTTTGAGACAGGAATAAGCAACAAAAGAAGTAGGATTCAGTGACCATAATTAGATATATTCAACCAGGGAGGGAGTTGCAAAAGCTGTTTTCATTTATCCATTCTCAGCCTCTACTCAAACTCCCTAGTCAACTCTCAAGTGAAGAATCTCCAAATCTGAAGTACCAAGCCCCACGCGACTGCCTCCATCAACCACATTACTATCACCTTAAATTTCCTCCAATACTATATCCTTCTGTTTTCTGATTCTTGGCCCCTACTACTCATCTTGCTTCACTCTCATCTTCTTCATCTACCTTCCGCTACTGCTCTTGATCAAATAAACTAAACTCAATTTCTCATCCTCATCTCAATCATTTACCTACTTCTACTGCTCTTGAATTACTTCACTCTCTGTCCCATAAAGCCCAGCTAATTTATCAGACCCAGCTAATTTATCAGATGTGAGGTGCTCTCCTATGATCTTGTTTGACTACCTATCCCTTACCAATCATTGTCTCCTTGTTGCAGATCTCCTTTCTTCCTTTTCTGTCCTTCTTTTTTTCCTTTTCCTCCTATTCTTGGTACTTTTCTTCAAGTTAGAGGATTCAGTGTCAGGCTCCTCCCTCTCATTATACACTTTCAAACAAAATCCCTAAATCCTGTTGTCTCCCCATCAATGTGTCAGACCATTGTTCTTTACTCAAAATACAATTTATTTTTGGGCTTAAAATTCTCATGGTTAAAAGCCCAAAGTCTCAATCAACTAACCCAAAAGCTCAAAGACCAATGGGATACACACAATCCCTACTGAAGACATTGACAGAATTGATTCCCAGTCTCTCCCACTCAAATGTTTTTCTCTGGAGGTCTATGATTCAAACAATCCTGTTAATCAAAGGCATAGAACACTGGTTAAACTCCTCAGAGCCCAACAAATTTCCTTCCAAAGTAAATCTTGAAATTTTTGGATACATCCTTACCAAGCTAGACAATCAAACCTAAATTGATTGCGTGAAGGACCATCATACCTCAAATGGAATTGAGTTGTGGAAGTCAATCAATGAATACTAAGCCTCCTTGCAAACTTCAAATTGATCAAGAGTCTTCTTCAATTTTCTCAAACTTCAATTTGATCCCAAGAGGGTTGAAAAATTTATAACCAATGCCAGGGCCTGTCTTATCCAAATTGCTGAGATTGGAATTCAAATGGACAACAAAATTGTTGCATATGTCCTACTCTATGAATTTCCCCCTCAACTGGATCATCTCAAGACCACCATCATGCACTCACTGGGCAAAGCTAAGATTTATTCTGATCAAGTTCTTCAACATCTCAATCAGATTGAGAAAGAAGTATTGAATGGATTGTACGCCTCAGCCCTTGTAACTAAAGGCAATGCCATCAAGTGCACAGAAATGTGGCAAAATCCTCAAGCCAACCACAATCAAAGAAAATGTTGGTGTCTCTATCCACATCTGCAACCTAACTCAGGGAACTACCAAGGCTCTGGAACAGCGCCTGATAAGGCTTCACCAAACTCTCAAAAATCCTCCTTGAACTACCTGGCATACAACTTTGCCAGGGCTGCATCACTGAATCTTGATTGTAACCAATTACTGCTTGACTCCAGCGCTTCAAACTGTATTTTTAACAATCCCCACTTCTTTCCCCATCTTCATTGCAACAAGACCAAAATCCAAACCAGCAATCCCAACGCTCCAATCTTGTCCCTGGGGAGTAGAACTGCTATCCTGAAAACCTCTCTAGCAACCCTGAATCTCAACAATTCCCTGTATGTACCCAATATGGCCATCAATCTTGTGTCCCTTGGCCAACTCATACAGAAGGGCTGCTCTCTTTCTCTCCTAACTCTAAACAAATTTGCAATTTTTTATCAAAATTGTCAAATTTTTTCAGGGATAATTGAGGAAAATCTTCTTTTTGTCAATAACGGGATTGATTGTCTTCCGCCCACATCCTTTTCTTTCATATCGCTCTCCACAATCCACAAACCTTTCTGTCAACCCAATCTTGAAAAAACTCATCTTCTGTCTAAAGAATTTCTCAATCTGAAATGGGATCAGGTTGAGTGTGTCTTGTTTGCAAAAGGGAAAATTCATTGTCAGCCCTTTGAAGGTTTGATATGCTTAAAAGGAAGAATTGATTTCATCAAAAGGAAACACAAGAATAGAAATTGAAACAAGTAGGCACCTTCAAAGGACTAGATAGCGTGGTGAATGAACATGAGCGGAATGCAGAAGGAAATAGGAAAAGATAATAAAGAAAATAATGAAAAATTGAGAGGTAGCAGTTGTTAATGGTTGCAGCGGTAGCTGAGGGTAGTAGTTGTAGCGGTAGCTGGAGATTGGATTTGGTGGTAGCTGATGGTCAAGTTGATGTTACAAATGATGGATCCTGATTTGGCCGCTTTGACCAGCGTTGATCCAGATAACAGGAGAGAAGGCAAGCTCCACTTTAGAAATGGAGTATTGGCAGAGGGTGGTTTTGGAGTGGCGCGTGAGTTTGATGGATGCTTAATAGTTGAAGTTAGTGTTAGATTCACAGACGTGACAGAGCAGAGTTTAAGAAGAAATGAGAAGGAAAGAAAAAAACAAACAAAGCAATGATGAGGAAATAATGAGAGAATGACTCTTAGAATCCCAACAGCCTCCCTTTCTAAAATTATTCCGCAATGTTGAGAGCATTCAGAGCATGGCTGAGGGCCATTTGGGACATTGGCTTTGTGAGAAAGTCCGCCAGATTCCTTTTTGAAGATACTTTCTGAAGCTTGATGGCTTTCTTGAGGATCTCACTCCGCACATAGTGGAAGCAAAGCTCCATGTGTTTGGTGTGGATGGTAGAGTGGTTAGCCTGATTGAGAGAAATTTTGATGCACCCCTTGTTGTCCTCATAAATTGTGGCCGTCTTTGCTGCTTCACCTGGTAGGATTTTGCCCATGATGGATTTTACCAAGCTTAGCTCCTTGATTGCATCACCCAGCGCCTTTTATTTGGCCTTGGTGGTGGATAGCAACAAGGTGGGTTGTTTTTGGAACTTCCAAGTGATGACACTGACAAACCATTGAACAATCAGTCCAGAGATTGATCCTCTGGTGGTCAGACAGGTTTCCCAGTTGACATCAACTTACGCTTCAAGATGAGATGATGAGGAGGAATCCTTGAACATCAGGCCAAAGTTTGGAGAGTGTTGGAGGTATTGAAGAGTGTGTAGGGCGGACTCAAAGTGGTTAATATTTGTTTTGAGCAGGAATTGTGCCAGTTAGTTGACCGCTAAATTTATGTTGGGCCTGGTGCACCTGCAAATGTGGTTGATCTCCCCAACAATTTTCCAATAGTTGGCGCCCAATTGAACTTATTCCTCAAGGTCCTCCTCCCTTGAGGGATAGAGCTTGCAGTGGGGCTGGAAGGGAGTAGAGAAGGATTTGTGGGGTGGAAGCAAGTATTGTGAGAATATTTGATTGATGTAGGAGCTGTGAGAGAGTTTGAAACCATTTGGAGGATGGTGCACATTCATTCCGAGAAGCAGGGCAGCAGTTCCCAAGTACTTTATCTTGAATCTGGATCTGAGTTGTTTGATGAATGCCTCCAATCAATTTCTGAACACTGCAATTTCATCCATGTGGACATATAGGTAGGTGGAGTGTTATAATTATGGCCAGCAATTAGCTTAGGAAAATGAGCAGTATTTAATGCAAAAGAAATGCTGGAAACTGGATTTCAATAGTTGCTAATGGGGCTCTCACAATGGGGCAATACATTGGATGAATTTGATTGGATGATGAATGAATGATGGAAAACAGAAAGGATAAGAGCTCCTTAAGTACAAAAGATTGGCCTCTTGTGAGCCCATGATACAACAAGCCAAAAGGCAAATTTTCCGCCCCAAAAGAGCTCTACAGGTTCTACAGACCTTGTTACTTTTTTTGGACTACATCAGCCCGCATGGCGTCAGTCCCTGAACCCTTACAACCAGCATATTCCGGTCCATTCTGGTGTTTCCACCATTACGGGGCTGAACAAGCCCCTTGCTGTTCAGTCCCTTGGCTGTTTGTCCATTACAACCAGCCTTGGCGTCCTTATGACCTTGCTTACGGGCTGGTTGCCTCATGCAGCCAGCCCCTGGCCCCTCAAATGGGCCAGGTGGGACCCAGGACTCACCTGGGCCCGGTTTCAACCTCACTAGGGGGGGTGTAACTGGTGGACATGACTCCCCCCCCTCTTTCTCTCAAATCCCTGGTGGGGGCGGTCAAAACCCCTCACCAGGGGCCCTGGGGGTTGATACCCCCAGGGCGTTGTCAAGGAATTGTTGGGCTGGGGTGGTCAAGTCCCCACAGCCCCTTTGCTCCTCCCCCTTGGTAAAGGGGGGGGGGAGAACGCCCCTCCTTGCACTTTTCTCCGCGGTGGGAGGGTGATCAAATCCCCCCACCCCCTGGTTGCACTCCTTGCGGCCAGATCTGTCATCTTCCCTGGGCAGGAGGGTGGTCAGGTCCCCCCTGCGCTGACCAACCACGTCATTGCGGCCGGTCGCTGGCTGGTTCAACCCAGCCAGCCCGCCCCCATCCCCCTTGCAACGGCAAGCAAGGGCGCGACCAGCCGGGCCCGCGCGGTGTCGCACCGCGTGGAATCCCTCAGCCTTACAACAGCCCCCGCGTGGGCCATACCAAGGGACACAAGTGGCCCCAAGCGGGCCACGACACGGGCAGCAGCCCTGGGCGGGCTGCAACACAGGCGGCAGCCCCAATGGGCCGCCAAAAGTCCAAAATGTGAGAGATGACTACTTTGGAAGGCCAGCCCGTCTGGCCAAGTATGTCCAAAAAGAAACCTTGGGCCCAATTATTCCCATACAAGCCCATCTGGCTGTATTTGCCCATATACCCCACTGGGCCGGTTGGGGCCCGTGTACCAATGGGACTATTTAACGCCCTTTGAGGCCAGTTTCCCCAAATCCGTGATATCCACATGGGCCCGTATGGTCCGTGTGTGTGTCCAATGGGCCGCAGAGGCCCATATGTGCATCCCATTTGGATTTAAATTATACGTAGCACACGTGTAAGTGCATACATATTTTAACATGGAGTCCTTCCAGAATACAAATTGGTCAGCCTCGCTCTTATGAAAGCCGCAGTCAACCAACCAGTTGGTGAGCATCTTGTACCAGGCCTCTGGGGCCTGTTTCAGTCCATAAAACGCTTTCTTCAACCTGAGATAACTTCCTTGAGCTGGACTGATGAAGGGAGGGGCGATAAGGTAAACTTTTTCCCGCAGTGGGGAATTCAGAAAAGTGGCCTTCACATCAACCTGGTGAAACTTTGATCTTAAGTGGGCAGCAAGAGCTGTTAGCATTTGGAGAAAGGTTTTGTAGCCAGTGGGTGAGAAGTTTGAGTTGAAGTCAATGCCGTATTGTTGATTGAAGCCTTGCATGCAGATTTGCGCCTTGAACTCAACAATTCAATTTTGATTGTTGCGCTTGGTGAAAAAGACCCAAAAACATTTCATTCCTAGCTTTCTATCAGGAAGCAGCAAATCTTCCCAGACTTGACAATCAAGAAGGTTGGTTTCCTTTCTTCTCATGGCTTCAAGCAATTCCTCTTGGTATTTGGATTTAAGGGCCTCTTGAACCAAAGTGGGGTCCAAGTAATTGTTGTTGATGATGAGGTAGACAGCGGGGGCTTCAAATTTTGAGTTGAGGCAATGAGGATGAGGAATTATATTTTGCTGAGTTAGTCTGTTGTGAGATGGGAGGAAGGTGGGGGGGAAAAGCCAACAGTAGTTGAGGTGATGGGAGAGGTAGCAGAAGGAACAGCAGAGAAAAAAGGAGAGGAAGTGGCAGGAGGTGGAGACGGCAAGGCGTTCAGGGAATTGTCAGAAGGAGAGGAGGGGGAACAAGGGAGAGTCAGAATGAGATCAGAGTTGGAGTGATTGGAGGTAGATGAGAACCCGGATGGAGAGGGGAAAGAGAGTTGATAAAAGGCAATATTTTCCAAGGTGAATATTTTGGAGGAATGCGGATTGGGTAGTTGAAATGACAAAAAGTCATTTACATACCCAATAAAGATGGCTCTTTTTCCGGTGGGGAGAAGCTTAAAGGTACAATTGGCCTTGGGAATGATAGCAAAAGCAGTGCAACCAAATGGTTGCAAGCAGTTGAGGTTGAAGTTTTGTCCACACCACACTTTGTAGGGAATGATGTTGCCTTGAGACCTGGAGGGGAGAGTTGAGAAGGTGGGTGGCAGTGTTTACTGCCTCATCCCAGAACTTCAGGGGCAGTTTTCTTTGGTTCAGAAAACACCGGGCCTTCTAAAGGATGAGTCAATTTGATCTTTTGGAAAGCCCATTTTGTTGAGGCGTGTGAGGGGGCAAGAAGTTTTGGCCGATTCCTTTTTCAAGGTAGAAAGAGTGCAGCTTGGAGGAGATGAATTTTCCTCTGTTGTCGGAGATCAGAAGCTTCACGGTGTGACCCATCTGGCATTTGGCCTGAGCCAAAAAATCCTTGACAGCAGGGAAAGCTTTGCTCTTCTGCTTGAGGAGTGCCACAGACTGGTATCCTGAGAACTGATCCATAGGAGAGGGGAAGTATGAGAATCCAGAATTGGAGGTGATAGAGAAGGGTCCAACAATGTCCATATGAATTGCTTCAAGAGGTTTGGTGACCCTTTTGAAATGATGATTGAAGGGAGTTGATACTTGCTTGCATGTCTTGAAGATCTGACACATGGAAGTTTGACCTTGGAAGCTGTTGGAGCCCAGGTTGAGATCCTTGAGAGACTGAGAGCTTGCATGGCCCAGACAAAGATTCCAGAGATTTTCCGGGGCCTTGAGAATCAGAGTGGATTGGTTGCATTCCAGGAACTTGGTGCTGCAGATTTCAGTCAGCTTGTTATTTTTGGTGCTGACAAAACTAATTTTGTCCAACTTCACCTCAAAGCCTGAGAATCCAACCTTGGTAAAGTTGGCCTTTGACAAGTTTAGTTGGGTGAGGGAGATGAGACAGCGTTTTACGGAAGGGATGAGAAGGACATCTTGGTGGGTGATGATTTCCCCAGAGTGATTGACAAGCTTAGCTGAGCTGGAACAAGTGGCCATAAGGGAGTTGTTTGGTGAACCGGTTCCTACTTCAAGATGAACAGGTGTGGATTCAAACAGAAACCTTGCATTGTTGATTATGTGATGACTGGCGCCAGATTCCAGAACAGGAAGGAGGGAGTTTTTACCATTAGATGACAAGTAAATTTGAGCATTGAAGTGAAGTTTGGCGCTCTTGGTGTTGCTCTGAGTGTTGGCATCTGAACTTTTGTTAGCTGTGTGAAGATTGGATGAGGGCATTTTATTACAATCAGGTCTAAGATAAGGATTCACAAACCAGCTTTTGCTTTCTGTATTTTTGGCTAATGGGTTGTGATTTCCTTTGGAACAGGGATGCTTGGGTCTTCTCTTTGCAGTTGATTTGTGGAGTGAGACGGAGGGATGCATCTCTGGAGAATCATTCGCATCAGGAATGCGGGAGGACTCCAGATTTAGGACTTCTCAGAGTTTGTTCAGGATGCCAGTTGGATTTTGAAGGAGCGCATTGTTGAGAATTAGGGAGTCAACTATGTGGTAAAAGGAGCTGGGGAGTTTGGCAAGGATGGTATAACTAAAAATGTCTTGAGGAACTTCAAGTTGCACTACCGTGAGTTAATTCTTAAGCTTTCTGCAATCTTTGATGTAGGTTGTCAGGCCACCTTTGAAGAGGTAGCAAATGAAGTTGAGCCAAATGCAGCCACAGTTGTTTGAGGACTGTGAGGCACATTTTTCAAGGATTGCCTTCCAGATGGCATGGGAGTCACCATTGTTGTTGTTGTTGACAATAGATTCAAAATCAGATTTTCTGAGATTTTGGATAATTATTTCTGCAGCGTTGAACACCTTCTTATTCTGAGGGCCAGATAAAGGTGAGGGAGGAGGTTCAACGTTAAGTTCCAGTAATCCTTTTCAACACACATAGCTCTTTATCCTGGGACTCCAGGAGGGGAAGTTTGAGTTGTTCAGCAGTGGTATATTGAGCTTGGATGGATTGATTTGTTCTTCTGAGTCAGACATAGAGCCTATCTGGTCCAGTGAGCCTCTTGAGACTGTAAATCTGAAGGTTTCATAGTCTTAAAAGGAAGAATTGATTTCAGCAAAAGGAAACACAAGAATATAAATTAAAACAAGTAGGCAACTTAAAAGTACCAGATAGCCTGATGAATGAACAGGAGTGGAATGCAGAAGGAAATAAGAAAATATAATGAAGAAAAGAATGAAAACTTGAGCGGTAGCAGTTGTTGATGGTTGCAGAGGTAGCTGGAGATTGGAGTTGGTGGTAGCTGATGGTCAAGTTTATCGTAGCAATGATGGATCCTGATTTGGCCGCTCCAACCAGTGTTGACACAGATAACCAGATAGCAGGCAAGCTCCACTTTAGGAATGGATTATTGGCAGAGGGTGGTTTTGGAGTGGCGCATGAGGTTGATGGACGCTTAATAGTTGAAGGTAGTGTTGGGTTCACAGACATGACAGAGCATAGTTTGAGAAGAAATGAGAAGGAAAGAACAAAAAAAACAAAACAATGATGAGGAAATAATGAAATTATAACTATTAGAATCCCAACACCCTTCCTTGGTCATCTCCCAAAAAGGAAAAATTTGTTCAAGCTCATTCACACTGACGTGTGAAGTCCTATCAACCCCCCTTCTCTCTCTGGTTTCCAGTACTTCCTGCTCCTCACCAATGACATGTCCAGGTTCAGGTTCAGAAAGTGCATACCAATCCGACTCAAATCTGATGTAACTGATGAAGTAATTAAGTCCATCAAAGTTCACACAAATCAGAAAGGAAGAATTTTGGAAGTCTTCCACTCAGATAATGGCGGAAAATTTTTCAACCACCGCCTCACCAGTTTCTTTTTCAAACATGGGATCAAACACACTACATCAAAACCATATACCCCCCAACATAATCCATTTGCTGAAAGAGGTAATCGCACCCTGATTGAGGCTGCTAGAACTTCCATGATTGACATGAAAATTCCTACCTTCCTTTGGGACAAAATCCTGGTTGGCGCTTGTATAATTATTAATTTTCTTCCCTCACTCAAATCCAAATTTTCAGCCTACAAACTCTGGACCAATAAATCTCCCAAACTTTCTCTTATTTGCATCCTTGGCTCCAAGACTATTGTTATTAACCAAATTTCCTCTCCTGGAAAAATCAAAGAAAAGGGCCTAGACGGTATCCTGGTTGGATTCAAGCTTGATCTGATCTATCTTATAGGATTTACTGTCCCAAACTCAGGCATATTGTTTGTTCAAAACAAGTCAAAATTTTTGAAAACTCCCCTTCCTCTTTCAACTCCTTAGATGACTCTCCACCTCTCAAGACCTGATTTGGTCATCTTCTAACTGATGAATCTCTTCTCATTGAAACCCTCAACACCAACACCTCTCTTTCTTCCACCATCAACATTTAAACCCCTGCTGACAATTCATTCTCCACTCAAAACTCCTCTTCCAATGAAAATCCACCATCCTCTCAATGCTCCCCTCACAATGAAACCTCACTTTTGGCTCCCGTCACCGCACTGCAGTCTGATGCCAGTTCTGAATCCCTAATTTGCAAATCCAATGACAACTCCAAAGTTTCCAAGCAACTTCAAGCCACCTCACCTCCAACCCTCTGAAAGTGATCCACTCTGCAGAAACCGCAGCAATATGGTTTCATTGCTTGAACCGTGCCTAAGAGCTACTTTGAAGCCACCAATTGCAATGAAAAAGACAAGTTGATTAAGTCAATGAATTCTGAGCTTGACGGTATTGAAATCATGAAGGTCTGGGGAGGATGGCAATCACTTCCCAATGGCAAAACTGCCTTGACCACCATGTGGGTTTATTGAATCAAGGAAGGACCTGAAAAAACTGAAATCTCCTTCAAGTCAAAATTTTGTGTTCAGGGCTTCAAAAAAATTGAATTATTTGTCTAGGGCCAAGCCTATTCTCCAACTGGCTCAATCACCACTCTCCATGTACTGCTTGTCTATGCTCTCTTCCACATGATCACACTCTGGCAAATGGAAATCAAGTCCACTTTCTTGCAGGCCCCACTTGACAAGGACTTCTACATCAAGACACCCCTTGTCTATCAAGCCACATTCTGCTTTCTCAAACTCAACAAGGCCCTCTATGGCCTGAAGCAAGCGCCAAAAATCTGGTACAAAACTTTTAAGAAGTGACTGCTTGAGGAAAACTTCACTACGTCCAGTGCCAATCCATGTCTCCAAATCAGCTCAACCAAAAAAATTATGTCTTTGTGTATGTTGACAACTTACTGATAGTAGGAAATTTAATTGATTTCAGAAACTGATTAAAAACTAAATTCAAAATTTTTCAAGATGGACCCCTAAGTAAAATCCTTGGAAATCAGCTTGTGAACACTAAAGAAGGTATTGGTCTCTTGCAATCTTGTCACATCAAAACAGCCCTCCTCAAACTTGGCCTCACCAATAGTAAACCAATCAGTACTCCATTAACGCCCAATATAAATCTTATTCCCGCCACAGAAGACAAGCACAAGTCCTTCCTTGAACTGAAAATCAACTATTGATCCTCCACAGGCTTCCTCAACTTTATAGCTAGCCAAACTTGACCCAATCTCTCTTACACCGTCTCCAAACTCTCTTGTTTCAACAATAAACTGGTGATTCCCCACTGGATCAAGTCAAAACACACATGGAGCTATCTAAAAACGTCTAAAGAATTGGCCTTTGGGCTTCAAAACTCAAAGTTTGAGTACAACTTGTACGTTTACAGAAACTCCAATGGTGGAAATGACCCCAAATCAGAAGAATTCATACAGGATATTTGATTCTCCTTTACGTCTGCCCTTTTTCCTGGCACAGCAAAATTCAGTCAAAAATCTCTCTCTCCTCAACCAAGGGCAAACTCAAGTCCCTTGTCCTTGCAACACAAGAAAAAATTTGGCTTTCCCAACTCCTCTCCTAAATGAATCTCAATAAAAAACTCACCCACTGTGCTTTCATTGACAACAAAGTGCTAAATGACCTAGTAAATCAACACTCACACCATGGTGCCCTTAAACATGTTGACACGCAAATCAAATGGCTGCGCAAACAACAAGATAATCATTCTCTCATCACTCACATCATTCCCTCACATCAAATGCTGGCATATTCCCTGAAAAAAGCCTCCCTTTGATCCTCTGTTGCTCCTCTCACTTCATTCATCATGTCAACTCACATATGCTCATGGGGGTTTGTTGTCATTTATCCATTCTAAGCCTTCAAACTCCCTAGTCAACTCTTGAGTGCAGAATCTCCAAACCTGAAGTACCAAGCCCCACACGACTGCCTCCATCAACCACATTACTATTGCCTTAAATTTCCTCCCGTACAATATTCTTCTGTTTCCTAATTCTTGGCCCCTACTACTCTTCTTGCTTCACTCTCATCTCCTTCATCTACCTTCCACTACCGCTCTAAAATTACTTCACCCTCTGTCCCATCAAGCCCAGCTAATTGATCAGATGTGATGTGCTCTCCTATAAACTTGTTTGAATCCCTATTCCTTACCAATCATTTTCTCCTTGCTGCAGATCTCCTTTCTTACTTTTCTTTCCTTCTTTGTTTCCTTTTCCTCCTTTTCCTGGTCTGTTGCTTCAAGTTAGAGGATTCAGGGTAAGGCACCTCCCTCTCATTATAAGCTATCAAACCAACTCCCTAAATACTTTTGTCTCCCCATCAATGTGTCAGACCATTGGTCTTTGCTCAAAATACAATTTATTTCTTGGCTTCAACTTCTCAAAAGCCAGGAAGGAGATGGAAAATTATGGGGGTGTATGTTTGTTGGAGCTACCACATACTCTTTTCCCATTGCTTGCCATGGTAGACGGACATTTAAGTCCCATAGCTGCCACAAACACAAGAACCTTCTGCCAACCAATGGCTTTGGTGAATATTTTGGCCAATTGGTTGTTGGTACCAACCCAGTTGATGTGCACCTTGCTGCCATAGACCAAATCATTGATTGCATGGAATTCCTACTCAATGTGTTGGTGATTCTTTCCCGTGCCACAGTTGCTAATAATTTGCACATCCACTCAGTTTTCAGATAGTACATTGGGTGTAGAGAGCTCAGATAAAGGGGATAATAGGGAGGCAAGCCACATGGTATCCTTCAATGCAAAAGACAGAGCCATGTATTCTGCCTTGAAGGTTGACTTTGCCACACATGAATGCCTCTTTGAAGCCCAAGAGAGTGGGTAGCTCCATATCATGGTCAATAAACCATTGGCAGACCAAGCCCCCTCTCCTCCCCAGTTGTTGTCAGAAAAAATCCAGAGGCCATCAAACCAATGGTCCTGGTTGGCAATGATGGGAAGAGAATAGTAAACAGTGAACTGGAGATAGGAAATGAGGTGTTTTAGAGCTCCCCAGTGATCAGTGTTAGGGTTCATAGAGAAATGAGCTAGTAAATTCACCGCAAAGGTGATTTCTGGCCTGGATTGCTGCGCAAGGTAATTTATGTCTCCTAGGCGCAAGATGTAGGCCAAGTCCATAGCCACACTGTAATTAGATAAGAGGATCTCTTGCACAAATATTTGAAGGCTCCAGTTCAAGGATCTTCCAAAGAGGGTTCAGCTGATCAAAGAAAAAGCCTCCAGGGACTTCCATAACATGGATGCCAACAATGATGGCCAGTTGCTTGTCCCACTTCAGATCCAGTGCAGAGGAGAGCCTTTCCTGCAAAGTGCGCATCATTTGGTTGTCACTAGCCGCAATAACCCTTTTTTACACATGGATCCAGAGGAAATCCCTGCCCTAAATCCTGGAATATGTGTAAGTTGACTCATCCTCCAGGTTCACACTGAAACTAATGGCACTCAGCTCCTGCTGCAAATAGAGCACCTAGCAGAAACCAGCTTGCTTTGTCCCATATAGGTCCTTGTTCAGCTTCAGAACATGACCCTTTGGCACAAATATCCCCTTAGAAGCCCGCATAAAGACATTGTAGTCCATCAGCAAGTGTAGGAACACACTCTGCACATCAAATGTGTTGATTGAATGGATGAGAGTTCAAAGAATGATGACATTGGAGGGACTAGGAACATTCTGAACAACCGCACCAGTATGAGCAATAGTAGAAGATGAGAACACAAAAACAAGCAAATGTAGAGCAATCAAGAGAAGAAAAGAAAAAGAGTAGAAATTTTACCAGACAGTCAAAAAGAATAAGCCAGAGGAACCTTGAGTAGTGGAGAAGTTGAGAGCGTTTGATCAAGTAGGAGTTGATAGGTCTGGTTGAGTAGAGGATGGATTGAGAGATTGGTACGTTGGGTGATGTTGAGGATGTGAGTGCGATGAGTTGAAAGAGTAAAGAACAAGGAACATAAAAGAAAGAATATAGTCAAGAAAGTTATGTGAATAAACTAAGAAATGAACAGAAAGAGAGATAGAAACAAGAGCGGAGAAAGAAAGGTATGAACTAGAGCTGTAGACGTATGAGATCAATTAGAGTCCCCCCCGGTGTAATCGAGTAGTTTGGGGACGCGCGAGGTACTGCGTGTCAGTCTGGATGGAACCACTCAGAGGATGATTTCTGACACCCCTTGTGGCTGGTAGGATTTCGAGGTATTTGTAGTGAGGATTGATGACATAGAGAAGATTGGAGTGTTGAGTTCGAGGAAGCGCTTTTGTTAAGCCGTCGGCTATCATTTTTTCCGATGGTATAAGTTTGATTTCGAGGTTCTAGGCCTGTAATTCTTCTCTAATTGCTTTCGTTTTTATTTCTATATGTTGGGTTTTAGAGTTGCAGCCAAACTTCTTCAATTTATCATCCAAACCTTTGTTATTGATATGATGCACACTTGGTTGAGTGGGTTTTGTCCACATTTCTGATACCAGGCTTCTCATCCAAATTTCCTTGAGAAAAGAGTCCACCAAGGGGTTGAGCTCTGCCTCAGTGGTTGAGTGAGTTACATTTCTCTGGCAATAACTGCTCCACGCAACAGGCAATCCAAAAAGTAGGGTCAAGTGACCGGATTGAGAATGACGGGTTTCGAGGTTGTTGTTCCAAGTAGCGTCGCTGAAACACTGTAGTTGAGTATCTCAATGCTTTATTTCCAGAACTAGAGAGAGAGACTTAGTAGCTTTTAAGTACTTCCGGCACCGTTTTAACTCACACCAATGATTTATCCCAGGTTGTTTGCAGAATCAAGCTAGGCTTGAGACTGCGTAACTTATGTCCGGCCATGTCAGACACGCAATGTAGTTCATTAAGAACACGGCTGATCTGTAGTTGATATTGAGCGCTTTGAATTCCTCCTGTTCTTCAACAGTTGCAGGTTGTAGATTTAAGTTAGAGGTTAGAGGAATGGAGGAGGGATGGCAGTCTGTTAGCTTGAGTTCTTCGAGGCCGTGATCGATATGATTGGGTTGTGAAAGAAAAATTTTGTTATCGGATTTTGAGAATTTCATCCCAAGGATTGTGTTGGGATCATGAGCAGATGAGTTTGGAAAACGGTGTAGAAATTTTTGTCTGAAATTGTTACCAAGACCTATTAGGATAAGGTCATCAACGTGGAAAAAGATCATCGATTGGCATTGAGGATTCAAGTAGAGACAGGGATCAGAGGACAACTGATGGAACCCCTGGTCGGTGAGCCACGTGGTAAGAGTATTGAACCAATTAAGTGGAGCTTGTTTGAGCCCGTAAAGGGACTTTTCAAGTTTTAGATATTTAGATTTTCTCTTTGATCCTTTTGGAGTTTTGATGATAACAAGTTCTTTGAGGGGAGCATGGAGGAAAGCACTTTTAACGTCGAATTGAGTGATTGAAAGCAAATGGTAGAGACCGTAGAGAAGGGCAATTCTGAGTGAAGCGGCCTTTCCAGTTGGGGAGAAGGTATCCTGATAATCTAGGCCATAGATCTGATCAAACCCTTGTACGCATAATTGACTTTTGTAAATTAACGGATCCCCGTGAAAATTGTCTTTAAGACGGTAGACCCAAGTCGTGTTGAGAGGATTCGTGGGCTCGGGACCGTTATAGTCTTCCCAGACTTCCATTCTTTCTATGCCGCCTAATTCCGCGTCCATTGACAGGTCCCAATTTTCGTGGTCCTTACACTTCTTGGCCTGTTCAAAAGATTTTGGAACAAAATAATGGTGATAACCGTAGCAATCGGGTGGTTTGAGCGTTGAACAATCACCTAAATTTTGCAAAGGAATTAATTCATCGGCAATTTCCTGCAACAATTGAGAAGATTGGTTGTCAGAAGGTTCATTGGATTCTGTTGAGGGTGAGTTCTGGATGGCGGGTTCAGAGTTATCAGTTGGGACTGGAGAGACATTGAGAGAGTGACTGAAGTCAAGAGAAGGGAAATTGATGTCAAGAGGAGGGTTGATTTCTGAGGGTTTTTCCGTGACGGGAGTGGAGACGGGACAGGACTTGATTATCTTGATGTGCTTAGTAGAAATAATAGAATTATTTGGATTGAGAATGCGATAAGATAAAAGTTCAGGGTTGAATCTCACAAGAGTTCCCTCCAGTACGCGTTCTTTGAGCTTATCCCCACAAGCGATTTTCATATTCAAGTACACCACCCTCAAGCCTAAAGGATGGAAGTAGTCCAAGGGCAGTGTCTTGCCAGTGAAGATTTGGTAGGGGTATTTCTCGTTTGCGCGTTTTGGGATCTGATTGAGCATGAGAGTTGAGGCCTTGGCCACTTCAGCCCAGAGATTAAGGGTTAGTTTAGAGGATTGAAGAATAGTCCTGATGGATTCGGCAATTGTTCAATTTGCACGTTTGACTCTTCCATTATGTTTGTGATGATATGGCTCTGACACAATATGTTGAATGGAGTTTTCTTGAAAGAATAAGTTTATTTCTTGAGAGGTGAATTCTCCTCCACCATCAGTACAGATGGTGGCTGGAAAACAGCCTTGTTTTTGCTTCTCAAATCTAAGAATGGATAAAATTTGAGCACAGGCGTCAGACTTGGCACTGAGAGGAATTGCGGATAGATACCCGGAATGGCTATCAATGATTGTCATAATATACCTCATCCCGTTCCAGGATTCTGGATTAATCAAACCCATTAGGTCGATGTGGAGTTTTTCAAATGGTTTCAAGGCATAGTTAGCATTAGAATTGAAGGGAGTTTTGGTGATTTTTGAGAAGACACAGTCCAAGAATTGAAATTTATTGATCAGGGATTGAGAAATATTGGGGTAAACATTTCTTAAGCAGTGAGGACTGGCGTGCCCAAGTGATTGGTGAAGATAGATAAGCTTATTGTAGTCAATCGTTTTTCTAGTGAGATAGCTGATTTTGGAATTATTTCCAATAGAGTAGGGAAGGTTAAGAGCGAAGATATTTTCTCAAATAAAGCCTTCAAATGCAAGAGTCCCGTTGTGATGAACCTTGAAAGAATTGCCGTGAGCTGAAACAGAGAATTGATTTTCTGTGACCAGTATTCCAGGACTAATGAGGTTGATGACAAGGTTGGGGACAAAAAGACAATTGGATAGCCAAATAAGGGAGTTTCTCCAATCCAGAACTACTTCTCCTTTTCCTCTGATAGGGAGATTAGCTCCATCTTTTCCTGTACTAATGTGTTTGCCATTGCATTCTTGTATAGTGGTGAAGTATTGAGTGGAGTTGAACATGTGGCATGACGCCCCAGAGTCAAGGATAATTTGATGATTGGCGTTTACCTTGTTGATCCAGGTGGTTAAGAGTGCATGGTAGTGGGCGAATTTGTTGCTTTTGGATTTCTTTTTGGCTCTCCATTTGGCTTGCGCTTCTCTCCACCATTCTGGAGCTAAGTTCTCATGCTTGTGTCAGCATTGATCCTTGGGATGGTTGGTAGCAGAGGGATTGTGGTATCTTTGTCAACATTGTTGAGGCTTGGAATTTGAAGTCTTGGAATTATTAGTAACCAATGCTGTTTCTCTAACAGAAGTCTTGGTGAGTTTATATTGTGATTCATTGTCTAGCTGCGTCAGGTGGTTTAGAACTAATTCCACCGTGATCTCCTTGTTTGAGTGCATGATTTGCTGACAAAGGGAGTGAAGCGACTGAGGGAATTTAAAAAGAACCAAGTACGCTAAGATGTCTGATGGGAGTTCAATGCCGACGTCGAGTAATTTCTTGAGAGAGATTTTTATTTCAGTGATGAAGGAGGAGATAGCTTCAGGTTTGAACGGGTGATAGAGAAAGTCATTAAAGACTCAAGCACGGTTGGCAGTTTGGGAGGATGCAAATCTTTCCTTGATGGTTTTCCATAAGCCTTTAGCCGAATTGATATTTTCGGAGTTGACCACGTTGTTATGAGTAACGGCATTGATTTTAGAAAGAATGATAACTCGAGTTTTGAGATTGTCATTAGAACTAAGAGTTTTAGTGTTGTCGTCGAGCATTTGCTTCGTTCCTTTGAGTTTGAGCAGGATGGTGATTTTATCTTTCCAAATCAAGTAGTTTTTGTCTGTCAGGTTTGGGACGGCTTTGAGGGCAGCCTTGAGCATGATTTGTCAAAAGCCGTCCATGTTGCCGAGTCCCTCCATTATCTTGAGCGGTTAAGTCATCGAGTGTTTCGGCTTTTAACCGTGTTGATTGAATGGATGAGAGTTAAAAGAATGATGACATTGAAGGGAATGGGAACATTCTGAACAATGGCACCAGTATGAGCAATAGTAGAAGATGAGAACACAAAAACAAGCAAATTTAGAGCAATCAAGAGAAGAAAAGAAATAGAGTAGAAATTGTACCATACAGTCAAAAAGAATTAGCCAGAGGAACCTTGAGTAGTGGAGAAGTTGAGAGCGTTTGATCAAGTAGGAGTTGATAGGTCTGGTTGAGTAGAGGATGGATTGAGAGATTGGTACGTTGGGTGATGTTGAGGATGTGAGTGCGATGAGTTGAAAGAGTAAAGAACAAGGAACATAAAAGAAAGAAGATAGTCAAGAAAGTTATTTGAATAAACTAAGAAATGAACAGAAAGAGAGATAGAAACAAGAGCGGAGAAAGAAAGGTATGAACTAGAGCTGTAGATGTATGAGATCAAGTAGAGTCCCCCCCGGTGTAATTTAGTAGTTTGGGGACGCGCGAGCTACTGCGTGTCAGTCTGGATGGAACCACTCAGAGGATGATCTCTGACAAAAGGAAGAAAAAGGCCACAAGAAATGGGAGGCAAGGGCAAAAGTGGCCCCTAGGCTGGCAAAGGTTACGGTTGGTGCAAACCTCTCTTAAAAAATTGACACCCTGGAGCTTCCAGAAAACCTGTGCTACAATCCAAGACTTGTGCGAAATAAAATCACGCAAATGGCTCCTCTTAAGCGCATAGAAGTACCAACATCCAAGAAATTCCATGCCCAGCTGGAGAGTGACAACATCCCAAACCCAAAAGATCTTCATTCATCTGAAGTTCAAGCTTTTTTGCAGCATCCCAAATTGGCAAGTCTTCCCTTTTCTGTGCCTTTTTTTAGCTTGAAGGCGCATTGGAGAAGTGGTGAGCCACTGTAGAGATGGATCTGATAAAGGCATCTTGAACTTTGAACTCCTTCAGAAGGCTGAAATTGCCAAGGTTGTGCGCCTGCAAGGAATCAAGGATGGAATTCAGAAAGTATGAGGTGGTGATATTGGATGGAATTTCATCTTCATTAAAGATCAGAGGCCCCTCAAACAACCTTGTTAGACAGCGGGTCCCACAGAAGCCAACCATGTGATGACTCAGAGAACCATACATGAATTAGCTGGTGAGACCGTGTGACAAATTGCTTGATATGTACTGGTTCTTTGAGGTGAGCCCTACACCCAAAGACCCAAAACATGTCCCCAGATGACACATTTACATAAAATAGCTCATACAGGGTTGCTATATTGTCTACATAGACCATTTGGTTCAAGATGTATGCTGGGTTATTTAGGGCTACAGTCCAGAGGGATACTGTTAGCTTTGCCTGGATGAAGGATGTAGGGGCCATATCCATCAGGGTAAGTTTTTTCTGTTAAAAATGGCTGTTTTGATGATGTTCATATGGGACAGAAATCATGTGCCAAATGTCAAATTCCAATATAAATGAAGCAAAGGCCTTGGAGTTAAACTCTTCCACCATTTGCAGAACAAATCACCTTAAAAGTATTTCCAAAAACCTTCTCAAACTACTCAATCCACAACTTAAACTACTCAAAGGACTTGCTCTTAGAGATAATTCCATAGGTGTATACAAAGCACAAGAATGAGTCAAGGATGACCAGATAAAAATTTCTCCCATGCAGAGCTGCTGTGGATGGCCTAAAAATATCAATAGCCACAACATCCTCTGGTGCGGCCATCATTGCCCTGGATTCTGGCATGACAGGCCAATGGGGGCTCTTGGCTAAAGAACAGGATGCGCAGGGGGTTTTGATCTGCCAAATTTTACAAGTGGGAAAACAGCTGAGAGACAAGGATGAAATTATCTTATTAAACCAGTGAATGCCAATATGGCCCAACCACGCATGCCAAAGAGCAGAGTCAATAGAACAAACAGAAGCCACACCATGAGTGGGTTTCAAGCATACCAAATAAGGCCAGAACCATCTCCACTCCCGCTTGACCAATGGGAAATCCTTGCTGTCTTTCCGCAAGAGATGATTGCCATCCTCGAAAGAAACTTTGCCATCAAAATTGACAAAAGAACCCAAAGAAATAGAATTCTGTGATATCTGGTTAGAGAACAGAACATTTGAAAGCCACAAATCCCTGGCCACCTTTGGAAGAATGACATCTCCTATTCCACCTGCCCTGAATTAATCATGGGAAGCCACAGATATGATGAAGTCAACAGGCCTGATCTTTTTTAATAACAACAGATCAGAAATTATGTGGTGGGTTTCTCCGCTGTCAATAAGAGACTTGCTTGTGTCATTCAGCACCATTGAAACAGTAGCAACGTTTGCCTGCAGGTAAACAAGGAAACCAGACAAAGTGCTTAACTTCTGCGTGGCCCATTTTGCATTCTTCAGGCAGGGATTTTCCAGTAGAGGTAGATTTTCATTGACTCAAGGACAATTGGAGGCCCAATGACCCCATTCCCAGCAGAAATTGCAGGGGAATTCCTTTTTCAGCCAGCACATTTCCCACAGTTGGGGGCATGATTGGGTGTACCCGCAGGAGAAGATGTAGAAGTTGGTGTGCCCATGGCAGTCCTGCATCTAGCATTCTTAAGTAAGGGTGGGAAACCATCCTGGGCTTGAGGCAGGTAGCCACTTGCACCAGTTGCAGATACTGCTATGATGGTGGGGGAAACAGCAAACACGGATGACTGGTAGATCCGTGATAAAATTTCTGGAAAATCCATGTCAGTGACAACAAGGGCAGGCTTAATTTTGATTTGCGCATTGAGGGCATTGAATACCAGGTCTTCCATTGACCCAAGGCTCACATGGAAGGCTAGGGAGGCCACATGATCAATGTTCAGCCTCCCAAAACAGATTTCCGGATTGAAAAAGTGGTCCTTGATCATCTGATGGTGGGAGGCCAAGGCCAAAGGTTCCAGGAGAGGCAAGGTAATAGCTTACCATGGCAAGAGGAGCAAGGACCATTTGTTCTTCAAGAAGCTGTCCCTGAGAAACAACAAGGTCCCTTTTGCTGTCATCCCCATGATCAAGGAGCAAAGGGCTTGGTCAATGGAATTCTTGATGAGTGGGAACACTCCTGTATCAGTGGCTGCCTCAATACCGGACCTCTCAAGGTCAACATACCCCTGAATCTGTGTTGTCTGCACAACAACCAGAGCCAGGGCAGCTACCAATGAGGGATAGTTACCACGGTTGATGGCCAGGGAGGGGGTGATATAATTTTTGGTTTGGATCCAATGTAGTTGGTCTTGTATTTCCAAAGAGCTGCTGCAGGACTCAAGGAGGAATTGGGACAGTAGGGCCCTCAGAAGCTCACCATACAGATTATCAAAGGGGTTCTCTTTTCCATTTTGATTTTTCCAAAGTGCGGTTGAAGTGCCCAGTTTTTGTGGGGAGGAATTGGTGGGAGGAGGAATATGAAAGTCAGGATCCATGGATAACTTGGTAGCTTGTGAAGTGCAAAAGGAAGGGGAGGACTCCAATGACAACAATTTCAGGCAAGAGGACACAGAGGACCTTCTTGATGGCTGAGATAGAGAGTGTTTTTTACAACTTTGGAAAGAAGATACACATGCTGGAAATTGCACAGCCTTCCCCTGGATTTACCACAAGTTGGATATAGGAGGGATAAACTATGAATGCAGATCTTGGCGTAAGGGAATAGGATACACTAATACCTGTGTGCAAGCAGTGATGAATAAGAATATCAGGGAAAGCTTAAAATAATTTGCAGGCTCATAACCTGTGGTAAAAGATAAAATTTACCCAAGGGAAATAAATTTCATAGATCAGAGGTAGCTACAGTAGAACTTGTCCTAATCCATACTTGTGAAAGCCCATAAATTGTGCAAACACATGGCAACATCAATCCACCAAATTGTTGCCAGCCAAAAGTTAACTCTTAAACCATGAACCTGCCAAACGTGGTAACACATAGGTCAAAAATCAAAAAAACTGCAAGTTTGGCTGTAAAACTTATTTTACCCCACCCTGCTAACCCAAGATTTTTATTCAAAATATTTCCCATATCATCTCCAATATACACCATCTCCTTGGATTCATATGTATGAACTCTCAATATATTGTACTTTCTTCACCTCTATCTCCACCAACTAATGATTGATATTCATTTCTTGATTTCCTCACCACATTTCCCTTTTCTTCCTTTGCTTATCACCCCTATCCTTCAACTCAAAGCACATCAATCCCCCTGCATAAATGTTTTGAGGCATGGAAATTTCATTTCTTTTTCAAGCACCCATTATTTCTCTTTTTCAACAACACTAGATCAAACTGAAATTTACCTCTGTGAAGCCAGCCTTGAAAAACAAATTTACTCTGTGCCAATTGCCTTTCATAACCCATGATTTGCATGAGTTAATAAAATTTTCTTCTCTAAACCATGATTTTCATGGGTTAATATAGGTTCCTCTAAAATCCAATAAGCCAGCATTGTTAGATAAAATTTATCTTATATTTTTGCTGATAGTCCAACAGTGGAAAAGTACTTGTCAAGTTTAAAGGAAATTAACCTCTGCCAGATGTTCATCTGTGATGCAAAGCTGACGTTGTTGAATTCCTTGATGATCCCTCAAAAGATCAGGTAGCTTGAGACACAGTCTTGAAATTCATTACACAGATTTTCCTGCAATGTGGCAAGGATGATTGCGCAACCAATTTGCTCAAAAATTGAGTTTTCACATGGTTGGATGTAGAAATCAATTTTGAACAGATTTTCCCGTGCAAGTTCCTTGATTTCTCTTGTCCATTGTGTTTCATTGGCGCTGTTGTAGCTGAGGAGTGAGTCTGCCCTTATGCAACTGGTTGCATGTGAGATTATCTTACGGCAGAGCTCATTCCCTTCCAGGCATTCCCTTGCTTCTTTGAGGTCCTTGTGGGAGAGTTCAAAGTGTGGTGTGGTTTGTCTTGGTGGGGTTACCTTGCCATCCAGCTTGACTCCCAGCGTGATAGGGTCATTGTTCTCCCTGGTCAGTTTCCTGATATTCCAAATTAGCTTTGGGTTTGTACCTCTGTGTGATGATGCATGTTTTGGTTCTGGTGCTATTGGTTGTGAGGACAGAAATTTCAGTTGATTTTTTGTTTGCGCCATTGTTTGCCATGGGGTAGAAAGCTTGGGGAAAAGTAGAAGGGGAAAGGAGAAGACAGAAAATGAAGAACAGCAACATAAATGGAAAAGGTGAAGTGAATGTTATGGAAGATTTTGTGGCCTCAAGGCAAGTAGGTTGGTGTTGATATAGAAGTTTAAAATATGGTGGGAGCAGGGAGGTGAAGAAAAAAGAAAAGAAAATGGGAGGAAGTTGCATTGGTGAAGAGATAAGGGGGAAAGTTTGATATAGAATACTTTGATGTTGTTACAAAGCATGCAATGTGGAAAAGAAAGGAAAGTAAAGTAAACTGGAGACTGAAGCTCTGCCACGTGGTACCATCCTTGA